>VWZV01001722.1:4220-122091 GCA_013397155.1 Irena cyanogastra | reverse complement strand
CTCTGGCTTTACCCTCAGCCATCTTCCCACGGCAAGTACTTCTGAAAATTCCTTGTGAGGAGTTGAGAGCTGACTGAAGTGCACTGTGCAAACCCAGGGCTTGTTGGCCAACAAAGTTGAAAGAGTGGGCTGCCTGCTGGAGTTGACTGCCAAATACAAGCACAAGAGTTCCCTGACAAGTGTCAGGAGTCTTTGTTCAGCCGGATGAGAATTTATGATGAACATCATGTCCCATTGCAGTGGGTTGTGACACCTTCCCAGTGTTGGAGTGGATTGATGCCTTGAGTTTTAGCTTTCATATTTTTCAGATTCTGTGCTGCCTAGGTGTCTAGCTCTGAGCTTCATATTCAATGTTAGCAAGTTCTCCTCACAGGATAAGTAGACGAATCAATCCTTTTCCAGCCTGAGACCAAGGACAACTGTTACAAGCTTCAGGCCCAGAAAGCGTCAACAGTGGGGAACTGAAGAGAGCAAACAAGGAGGATGGAACTTCATAACCTAAAGTTATAATTCGACAATTAACCTCAATATGCAAATGGACCAAAACTTATAAAAGCGTGAGACCTTGTGACCACTTGTCCATTTTGTGACCATTTGAGTCCCGTCTTGGGTGGGCTCTTGTACAGCCCAAGGTGTATCCTTTAAGGGCTTTTAATAAATACCTGCTTTATTCTTTAATTCTGTGTAGCCTCTGTTCTAGGTCAGCCTCTCAAGGCATCAGGATGATCCTTAAAGGCCCCTTCCAGTCCAAAGTTTTAAGTGGTTCTGTGATTTTGTGAGCTAGAAATGTGCACAGAAAATGGAAAGAGTGAGTTATAACTCAGCAAGTCAAAAGTGTTCACACTCCTAAGACTTTCTTCCCATTTTTCCGTCCTTTATTTCTGCTACCACTCTTTTCTGCCCTCTCCACACAGAAAAAGTCAAACTGTAGTTGTGTCATAGGGGAAACGCAACGAAGATTTAAAGTCTGCACACTTGTGGATAATTTTTTTTTCAGTTTAACCATGAAAGGGGATATGTACAGTAACATAGAAATACACATTTTAAGATCATTTGGCGCACATACTGCCATCTATTAAGCTACAGAAATGCGTGTTATACATGTGAAATACATGTTAAATGTGTACTAGAGTATGGAAAGATGCAAACCTTGCCTGCTCTTTGTTCTGGAGTTCCTTGAGGACATGAGGGTTCTTCCACAAGGCGTATTCTAGTTGTGCCCTTGGCGTTGCTGTGCTCGCCTGCCAGTGCTGCAGATTTAGCAAATCTTTCACTCCTAATGGAAGCATTCCTCTTCACAGGAGCTGTCAGACGTAAACTACACAAAGTGTGTGGGGCAGACCAAAAATAAAAACAAAACTTTAAAAAGCAGCTCAGAAATGCAGTGAAAATTAGAAAAGGCAATCTGCTTGGTAGAGCTGCATGTTGGCTTTTTCGTGTCTTGTTTTAACATTTTGACATTCCACCCCAGGCACCCTGATTTATCTGAAACAAATCAGTAAATCTTCGCTAGTTCCCTATTTCCCTGCCAAAACATAGGAAACAACAAAGATCAAGTACATGCATTTAGCTCAGCTATTGTTTGCCTCAACAGTGTTTTTTGTTTCCCTTATTCTTGCAGAAACCATTCTTTATTCAGGAAAAAAAACTTGTATCCTGAAACAATAGTTCATTATTTTTTTTCTGTTTTCCAAATGTCTTTTCAGGTTTGTTGTGTGGAGACTTCCAACTGTGTGTGTTCATGCAAGGTGTTGTCAGAAAGGCGTACTAAAATAATTTTTATTAATAATTCTATTTAAAAGAAATTTTCTCTATACAAGCGTGTCTTTTTTTCTCCCAACCCTCCTACTCATTTGACATTTTGTAAAAATGTTTTTTCAGTTACCCAGGATTGCAGATTTTATGCAGCACAGCTGCTAAATATCAAGGGGCATATGAAGTCATGTTGATCTAATGAGGATGGTGCTGCAAAGGCTACAACAGAAAAGCTCGTGAGGTAATAAAGCCCCTAATTATCAGTCTCTCCAAAACACATTGTTAAAAGTTTTCTTCCAGTATTTTGTATTTGTACAAAACTAACCCCAAAGAAAACACTTCTCCTGCTTATCCCTCCTGGCGGCCAATTTTGAAATGCATAACTTAGCAGACTCTGCCTCAAATGGCAAACTAAATTAAGACTCTGACTCAGGAAAGCAAATTTGCATATGTTTAATACTATGGAAAAGAGGAAACTGTTTAGTCTTGTGGGTTCAATTGAGTGGATGGAGTCAGGAGAGGAAATTAATTTGTAGCTGAAGTTCTTTAATTTGCAGTAGCTTGAAATTCTGGTTTAGAAGCTCCTGAGCGTGAAGAAGTTCAGGGCAATTTTTTTTTTCCAAAATAAAGCAGCCTGTCCAACTGTAAATAGGGGGAAAAACCCCAGACAAATTCAATGTGTTTTCCCTTACCAATTATTTTGCAATTTTAGAGGTGTTTACATTTACACTCAATTTTAATAGCATCCTTTGAGTCCCTGTTGTTAAAGACCATGAAGTTTTCAGAATCCTATGAATGATATTGGATCTACACATCAGGATAACAAATGCTTTAATTCCATACATGTGTTAAATAAGAAACAGAAGAATTGACGTGATCTAGTTATGCTCTTTTTATATCACTCCTTTTTATTATTTATTTTCCTCCCGTAATGACTTGGATAATTTTTCTGTCCACTATCCTGGGTCTCTTAGGCAATACAGCATTAAGCTGAAGTTTGATGGTAGCTGAACAGAGATGCTGAAGTGTCGTCCTGGTGACAGATAAGAGACAGAGACGCAACTTAGAAAAATATAATCTTATTTTCCATGTGTGGCAGTGAAATTTATACTGAAGTCTTTTAATAAAACTTCATTTAAGTCCAAGCAGTCACCAAGGACAATTAGCAAAGGAAGTCAGAGGGGAAATGAGTTGCAGAAATGCTGAGGGAGTGAAAGAAAAGAATGTGGGAGTTAAAAATGTGGAAATCCCATTCATCAGCATCTGAGCAAACGTACAGTATTTAGAGATTTGACGTAAATACATGGAAGAAGATTTCAACCCCTTCTGTCTCCACCTCACCAACTTTCATGTTCCTGCCTAAATCTGTTTCTCATTCTTTTCTCAAGTGTTCCAAAGAAGCACAAACCCTCTTGCAGAGATGATGTTCCATAAAAAATAGATTATCAAGGCAGGAACAGGTGGCTGTTGGTAATTATTGATGTGAAGAAAATAAGAGGGACAGCACACCAGGAGCATCATTAAAGAATGCAGTTTCTTGGCAGCTGAGCATAAGAAGCAGTTAGTGGAGTTGAATGGCACAACAAAAGTGCAAGGGACTGGGAAGCAGTGAGAGAATAATATAAGGTAGAAGCAACAAGAACAAGAAAATGAGGCTGAGCTGGGGACAGTTATGAGGAGTGGGAGTGGTCCAGAGTTGCGTGTTTGTGGCAGCTGGTGTGTGCTGTTAACTTCTTTCTCAGCAGCATCAGCGGTACCGCTGCTTTATTCTGTGGGTTGCCAAAAAGACACCAAGTCATAATTCTTGCTGCCATTCTGGGGTAGAAATTAGGGAAGTTCTTAAAACAACTAGAAGCTGCCATTATAAGTGAAAGTCTAAAATTAGTTTTCTGCCCTTGTATTCATATTTTCTAAAAGTTTTTTCATGGCGGTGGGAGGGCAAAGGCACTAATTGGTCTTCCTAGGAAGAAAGGATTAGATCCACTTTTGAAAAACATACATGAAAAAGGGGTTATAAACCACATCACATGTCATGCTAAAACAGATCTGTGGTGCAGACAGAGAGGCAGCTGTTTGGCCAGTGAAGGTTGGCCAACGTGGGTGTAGGAATTGGGAATTCTCAGACACCTTCCTGGCTCTGCAATGACAGTGACATGCAGCAGTCACTCAGTGAGTGCTGCTGTTGCTAACATATGCACTAAAAGCCCATAAAGTTGTTGTAGCTCATTAGCTCATTTCCCAGGAGAGGCAAAATAATTTCATGGAGTTAGTTACTATCTCCAGATATATTTTTTTTCAGAGTTGGTGTGAGTTAGTGACTGAGTAGCAGAACAAACTTGCAATTCCTATATGAATCCCACAAGCCATTTTTATTTTCCCTCAAAGGCAGGACAGCCAAATGAAACACTGGAATGTACTCAGTGTAAGCAAGTGTCAGAGGGTAGCAGGAAATACGTTTCTCCCTAAGGTTGCCTTGGAGGTCTTGACTACCATTTTACAGAATATCATCAGTATTAGTCCATCTTACTCTCTTTGGTCTTACACAACTACTGAAAGGATTGGGCTCTCACAAAGAAAACCCTCCATCTTTTGCACCAAGCATCAAACCTACCCAGATTTATTTTTCGGAGGTTATACCAGTCACTGCCATCATTAATCATAATTTATTGAAAGGTGTGATGTGGCCAAGGAAAACAGGGAGAGGAAACCCAGGGAGAAGGAAATGGGGAGAGTAAATTACAGCCTGGTAACCAGGTCTTTCAGGGTGAGGCACAGTTTCTGTGCAAATGGCAAATTCAGTACAGTATGTGCCTACAAAATCTTAACAAGCTTAAAATCTATAACAAGCCTAGGAGCTTTCCTTCCCAGGATAGATTTTGGAAGTGTAAATGAGGAGGTCACAGTTTGTAATTGTGCCCTATTGCTATCTGATATTAGTAACAGTTGAGAATTTCTTAGCTCTGCCTTCTCATATTTGGTCCCTTTCGTGGCAGCAGATGGGACACAATTTCTGATGTAAAAATAGATTGTCCCAGGAGTTTGGTCTGATTTGTAAGTCACTCATATTTTAGCTTTCCCTCAGTAGGGGTGGTGATTTGTTCCTAAACCCACCGTGGGTCTGTGCTTACTTATTTTACTGTTATGAAAATGCTGCTGTTGTACCTGCACTGGAGATGTGCTGCAAATTCAGTGTAGGAGGATCAAAGAATCTGCTACAGTGACACAGAACCCTTCTCCTTGGAATAAAAAAAAAATTGTATTGGAAATCCTAGTGCAGGTATCAGCAGCAGTCAGGGACTGTCTGTGAGAGATGGAGATAATGGAGAAGGGTCCAGGAACAGGACAAGCTGGGCAGAGGAACTAAAACCCCAGATCCTGGAAAATCCTGACTTCAGCTGTTATTTAAAGAGCATTGTTGTGTTGTGAGAGAAGTTTTAATACTAGTTCTCAGCACTTTTTCATCAAGTTAGTTTCATCATTTGTTGGACAAAAATGATAAAAGCAGTGGAAAATGTAGGCCTGTTTTCTGTTATTTTGGTGCCTTAACAGTTTTAAATATGATGTATTTTATCACTAGATTCCATGCATGTCAATCTGTAAGTGTTAGTCTTAGTCTATTACTTCAATGTATTTTATTGCCCATTATGTCTTTTCACTAATCATTAATCTCTTTACAAAGCTAACCACAACTAATTACCTCAAAGAGCCTTCAACCTTTATTTTAAGCCTCTCTGTTATTCCAAAGCTGTTTGATCACCTGGGATCAACCCATTCCTTGCCTTTCCCTTAGAGAGAATCTTACAGAAGCAGCAATTCATTAGAGCAAAGGATAGTTAATACACTTAAAACCAGGCTGCTATGCAAGTTTTCCTCTAGAAATGGCATGAGCTATCCTGGAGTATTTTAAGGATTTTCTTCTGAAGTGATGCTTTTGACACTTTAAGTCTTTCAGATTCTGCCCTCCAAAAGGGAACTCTCTCCACAAAGCCTGAGTTTTCTAAGGCTGTCCCTTGAGCTGCCAGGTTAATGACTGTGATATATTTAATAGCCACAAGAAATGCAGGAGTGGACTATCCATATCTGATGAGGCTGCCAGTGTTAAGAGGTTTTCCTTGCCTATTACCTTTCTGTTTCACCCCTTTTGTCTCGCTCTCCACCAATTCTACCTTTATTATCTCATGAAAGATAATATGCTGGAGCTTCCAGAGACCCTGTGTGGCACATCCCCCACCTGGTCTATAGAGCCCATGCTGTTTAACCTGTCAGTCTGTGGCTGTAGGGTCTCCTTTGCCTCCAGAGAAACCCTTCTGTACATCCAGGCATGAAATTCCTGATGCCTCTCTGGGAGGCAAGACCTACGTGGTTCTTTTATTCAGTGGCTCCTTAAAACTTCTTGTTTGTGATGCCAAAAAAACCCCACATAGGGCTTCTGAAAACTTATCTTCTGTAATTCTAAGACCACATTTCAGCAAGCCAGGACACTTTTTTCTCTGTCACTTTGTAAGTATGTGCTCACTACTTGTGCCTTTTAGCTCATCGATTTGTTCTGATCCCAGCTGTACCTACAGTCCTTTGAGTGATGATGAAAGTACTTCTGTCTTCTTTCTGCCCACAACACCTGATGCATTGGAGCCTTTTACATAACACCAACTCCTGTAACAATCTGTCACATGCACACACAGCTTTTTCAGAGGCTTGTAAGTAACATTTTCGTAGGTAAACCAAAAATCAGATCTCTGATCTGGCCACTCAGCGTGCTGTGTTGTAACTTCTGGAGGCAGAAATCATTCTGAGTTTTGTTTGTCTAAATTTGTTTTGGGGTTGGGTTTTTTTACTATGTTGCAAATATACGGTGTTTGGAGAAACCTTTTGTTTCATTTTTAGTCCATTCTTGTGTAATTTCACACAGATGGATGTGAGTTCACAATGGAGGAAATAAATGAGAGTGAAAACAACATCCTGTTCAAATTTGCAAAGCTTATATGCAAAGGTGACAATCACTCCCACTTTCCATATTTATTGTAAGCCTTCTCTAGTATGAAAGGCTGCAATAAGATCTCTATATAATTAACGTAATGGTAGCTGTAAACCATCAGGAATCTTTGTCATACCCTTAAGACCTTCTTTATACCCCACGTTACAGTTTCTTGAGCCATGATGCTTGGAGAGCAGCAAAAGAAAAACACAGCAGTGATTTATGAGGTTGACTACATAAGGGTTAGAGTTGTATTTGCAGCTTGTCCTATAAGACATGAATGGTGTTAAGAAAGCATTTTTATTGCAATTGTTAATTCTTGGAAGATTTCTTAACAAAAAAAAAAACCACCTTTTTTTTTGTGAGGATGTTTTTTTTTTAATTGCAAATAAGTTTGGTATCTCTCTATCTCTCTGTATATTTTATTTTTTTGTTAAATATTGTTCTGCTAGGGTTTTTGGTTTGTTTGGGGTTTTTTCCCCTTTGATTTCAGCAACTATTGGAACAATATGTTTTTTTTTTTCCAGGACACGGTACGAACGTACAGCAGATGATATAAAGTACACAAGAGTCTTGTGATTCATTTTTGAGAAGAAAGTACATTATCCTTGCGTGAAATGAAACTTTTAACTCACTTGCCCTTTTCCGGAGGTATATGAGAAATTCTCCCTTCTCTCCCTCTGCCTTTGTTCCTGTCACCTACTTCCAGGGAGAGTAGGAAGAACTGGGACAGGGTTTTATTGCACTGCAGCGCTCTCACAACCTCAGTTTCATGTGCATCGTGGCAGAGAGCAGATGCAGAGAGTCTTTGAGTGGGTTTTCATCTCTCTGTGAGTACATCTCTCTGTGAGTACATCATCTCTCTGTAACCCATTCTTTAACCCTCGGGATTGACAGCGACCTTAACGTGTCCTGTCTGCACCTATCCATAGGCAGCCTCTGGAAAACAAAGATTCACCACTCAAAGATCCACCAAGGAGTGCTTTCTTTCTGAGTCCTCCAGCTGGTGCTCTGTCCTCTGCAGTATGAAAAAACACCTAAAATTCTTCTTGGGAAGTGTTGGTGTTAAAAAAAAAAACACAACAAAACAACCCCAAAACATTTTGTAAATAAATGAAACCAGTAAGGATTTTGGGGTAGAGTGGACATACAGATCTACTGATGTTCCTTTCAACACTGCAGTCCTTACCATGGAGCTGGAAACCAAGGGCTGTGTCTAGATTAGAAAATTCAGTATATTTTGAAACATCTTTGCCCAATGGCATGAATGGACACACCAGAGGCCACGGCTGATCATCATGAGCTCTTTTTGTTTCCAGAACAAGATTTTTAAAGCGAATTGCCAGTTAGCAAATGTTCTTGGAGTTTTGTTGCTGCCATATCATGCACAGGAATTACAGAGGGACCTGGTGGTCCTCAGAGGCCAAAGCTGTGCCAGGGACAGACCTCATGAAATGCTGGCATAGCCAGCTGATCTTCTGGGTCCAGAGGTGGTCCCAGCCAGCAATAGATGTACTCATGAGTGTATAAACTTAGTTTTCAAAAAGATAATCACCACATTAAAAGCTTTAGATGTCCTTTATGATAAATGTTCTGACTTGTAGTCATAGATGACATGGACACTTATATCTGGGTTTTTTTACTGAAAATATTACAGATATTACACAACTGTAATTTGCTCAGGTTTACCTGAAACTTTTCAGTGTCTTGTCAATTGAAAAAGTCAGCAAGGCAGAAGAAAGTGTCTCCCTACTGTCATAGATATGACAGATTGGATTCTTGCTTTAGACTAATGTGAGATTGTTTAGAAAGTGTGTTTCTTGCTGCTTCTCATTGAGATGGCACTTAGTTTAATTGCTTTAAGACTCACTTTGCACACACAGTAATTGATCTATTTTCTCAAGACAATGAATTTGAATTGCTTGAGAACCTGGGTTTCCAGTTCTTCAAAAAGGCTTGTGGCAGGCAAGCTCTGTGCTGTGGGAGAGAGGCTTTGGTTCACCGTGCAGACTCTGGATGCTCATGGGGCTGCAGGTTTTCCTGAGTCCCAGGATTCTCCCCCACAGATCCTGACCTGGTTTTACACAAGGAAGTCCTTTGCCAGGAGTACCTGAGAAATCTTCTCTAACAGAGGAGAGGATGACCAAATTAATGGGTTGGCTTTGGAGTGCACCAGCTCTGCAGTTTGCCTCCACTGCAAGGGTTTCTCAGAAGAATCACTGTCAACATCCACCCAAGGTTCCTCTGTTTCCATCTCGTGTTTTTCTTACTAAACATCTCAATTCCCTAATAAAAGTAGGGTATGGCATTTAGCAGCTGTGAGACCACTAGTCTTCCCAAAGAATGTAACTGGGTTGTAGAGATATTACTATAACATCCTGAAATGTTTAGCACTGCTGCTGTCCCTTCTGGTTTCTCCTGAGCAGCCTTTTCAGAAACCCCTGGGTGGTTCTGAGTGATTCCTTCTGTAGGATAGTTCAGGAGCTCTGCAGTACAGTGGGGGAGGGGGGTGTGTGCTTCATATTAAATTTACCATCGAAATTCACAGCAATATCTGAGGGTGTTGACATACTCTGCATGTTCAAGGGGCTGCCGGGGGAGTTGTCAGCTGTGCCAGCTCCTGTCCTCACCTCCTCTAACACCCATAAAATTATGCATGTACCAATATCAGTGTGTGGGATGGCTGTACAGGTGAATATGTGTGTTCACACATAAATACAAATGCATATCCACAATGTTATTTAAAGCAGCTTCCTGTATATCCCCTCTTTCCAATAGGAAGTAAGAATACAAAGCCCTGAAGTTGTCTCTACTGCTGACTCTGTGCATGTTAATAGGGGGAGATTCACAAACTAGATTATTTCCTGCAAGATGGAGATAAACTATCCTGTACTGATTTATCTCCTGTCTGTTAAAGAGCCCCAAACCAGCTGACTTCCTAAAGATTGGCAGGATTCTCAGGGAATATACAGGAACTTCACAGTTGGCAGCAAAAATAACATAAATTATGTTTTCCTGGAGATGATGACAGACACAATGTCTCAGCTTAGTTTATAGCATAAGTTACAACTCCTTGTGTTTGAATAGAATAATTTTGACAAAATTCAGTCTGTCATGCAAATTTTTAACCTCATCTCTACCGATTTTTTTTAATTTAAGTTGCTGAGTTCTCTAACAGAGAAAAGAGAGGCACACATGGGTAGCCACAGCTACTTTCAGAACCAGCTCAAGCATATCCTTCCTGCTGGTGCCCCAGAAATAACAAGGCTAATCTTGCTGTGAGTGGTATTTTATCACCTTTGCCTTTTCAGCCTTGGAAAGACCCACTGCTTTTTATTTTAGATTAAATCCCATGGATATCATGGGCCTTGCATGGGGAAGCAGAAAGTCTGGTCAGGTGTCAAATAATGTGAATCAAGTCCAGGTCTCTTGCAGGAATGTCTAGTTGGAAAAGTCTTTTGAGACAAATCAGGCATTTGCAGAAAATAGCATAAAAGAGAGAAAAAATAACTCAGGAAAAAAGACCTAAAAGAAAAATAACTATTAGGGTTTTCCCAGTTATACATAGCCTTAACTTTTAAAGTACATTTTCAGTTAGTTTCTATTAAAACTGTTTCTTGCTTTCAGAGAAACTTGGGTTTGAGATCTTTATAAAGAGGAATATTTTTCAGCTGTAGCTGAAAGTTTAAATAGCCCTTTTTCAATGCTCTGACAAATTGACTTTCTAAATGGTGGTGAAAAAGGCATTAACATGACACTGACATTCATACTGTGGGGAGAAAGGAATGAATGAATCAACAGGAAGAACTTGATGAAGTGAGACTAAAATGGAACTATTTGCCTGTGCACTTTCTCCCACAGTTATATTTGACACAAACTTCTTAAATCTTGCATCTTCTCTGGATTTTACCCAGAATTTCTCGGTCTGTAGCGACCCAGCAGAACATTGTTCTTTTATTTATTTTGCTTATCTGGGATTTATGGGCCCATTAGTAAAGTTATACTGCTGTGGGGAATTTGGGAACCTGGCCTGGGTTTTGTCCTAAATAAGGAAAAGAAAGGTAGAGGCATGGATTGATGGGAGGAGAGAGTGCCTCTGCCATCAGTGTGTTAATACAAAGAGCATTTCCTTTGTTCATGAACACCCTCTAGGGAGGTGTGTAGCTAATGAAAACCTCACGAAATGCACGTGGGGAGCACGTGTGTGAAATGTTTTTTTGTCCTCCTCATTGCTGATGCCTGTGAGCAGAGTCTCTCTCCAAAGCAGGGCGGTGGAATTTCCTCTGTAAATTAAATTTCTCTGAGTCCAGGAGCAGCTGCACAAAGGCAGCTTTTGGGAGGTGCTTGGGGCTGGAGCAGGTGACAATAAACAGTGGGGTGGAGGGGAAACTCATTGCCCTTCTTCAGCACCCTGAGACGTGATGGATTATCCCATCTTCCTGTTATCAAAATACAGCACACTTCACAAGATCTTATTACCAAAATGAGACAACACTTACTGTGCCTTCTGACAGGTCTTAACAGCAAACTCTTTCTGAGTGCCAGGTTTGTTTTGACTCATATCTATATAATTTTAATCTTATCTGCCTGAGACAAGTTCTCTTTACAGAATAGCTGAGGAGACAGCTGCAAATTCAATGAGAGGTTCATCAGGAAAACAGGCGTAATATACCTGAGCATTTTCCAAGGCATGTTGTACAAAGCAAACAACCAACCCAACCCAAAGTCTAGCATTTAATAATAATACCAATAGAGCATAATAATAATAATAAATAAAATAAATTTTCATTTTATAGAAAAAATTTAACTATGCACATCATTTTCTCCAATTCTATATTTTGCAAGAAAAAATGTTCTATACCTAATATTTTGTTAAAGTGGCAGAAATTTCGACATGGAAAACAATACAAGTTGTAATTTCTTCCCTACACAAGGTTTAATACACTAAAATAGACACAGTTATTGTTACATTCTTGCAGAAGTCAACTAGAACAGTTTTAATATTAATAAAATACAAGGAAACGTCACACTTTGTAACCATGATGAATGAGGAGAGTGTTTCAAATTGTCTGTTTAGGTTTTCTTTTTGTCACAGTTGTGTTCATCTGCACACACTGAATGAACACACACCCTCTTAGAAACAGTCCATTTTAAAATCTACCAGCTGGTGAAAACTTCCATTGACTCAAGCCTGGATTTTCCCGTGTTTCTTACTCAAATTCTTTTCTTGCCACACTTTTCCTCAATACCTAAAGGGTTTGTAACTGCCTGTGTCTCTGTGATTTGTCCCTGGCAGGAGACCCCCGTGTGGTTATACCAAGGACACAGTTTCCTCATCACTGACAGCTTTGTTCACTTGCCAGTGGAAATGTCCTTGTCCAAATCCCTTTTCCCACCAGCCTGGTTCTTCCCAGAGCTCTGTCAAATCCAGCAGCTGAGAAATTGCCCCATTTACTCAACAGATTGCAGATAAGTCTGAGCACCAGATCACCTCTGTCAGACAGCAATTTTTCCTACAAATAAGTGGTTTTTCCAGGGAAAACATTCCTGCACCTTTACCTGTCTTGCAGATCAGATTTCATAGGCCATGCAGCAAACTGGTGGGCGATGTGGGAAGTTCAACTGTACAAGTGAAATTTTGTTTACCTTTTTGTGCTTTCTGTGGTGTGTGTTACCTTTTGCCAAGGATTTCAATGTTTGTCTCCCCATCCTCACAATCAGCTGCATTAATGGGTACTACAGTAATCCACCACAGCTGCCATCCATCTTTAAATAGCTTTTTAAACCTTAAATGTTTTCTAAAGATTGTCCTCAGTACAAATATTTTAACAGAAGTAATTTTGATCCTCCCTCCCCTCTCCCCCCCGAAAAAGGCAAAGGGAGGGGAGCATCTGGAAATATCTGCCCAGATCACTGCTGTAGTTAAAAAGCTCCACACAAACCCTAAATGGTGGTGGCAGTGCCCCAGCAGGCTTGGGAGGGGAGAGGGAAGGGATATCCTGAATTGAAAATAACATCCAGGATGTCAGGTGAATTAGAACAATTTATGTTTGCAAAGGCTTCTAAATGTGTCAGCAAACCAGAGTTTTGAACCCCCGGGTTCCTTCGTTCTCTGTGTCCCCCGAGTGCCACAGGAAGGTTCAGGTGTCACAGATTTGCACACACAAAGTGGGGCTGAGAAACCACCCCACAAAGAAAGATGTGGTTCAGTCTGAAATACTGTTCAGAAATCCTAACAAAGCACGTACATCATGATGTTTCCATTTAAATGAGCAGAGGGAACAAGGAACAATTAAATATGAAGTCATAAACAGTTCCAATGCAGTGAAACAGGTTTTCATTATAACCTCACTACTTTTGGCACAGTAATTGCATATTAAAGCAAGATTTCTGAATTTCAACCAAGTATGTTTTATAAAACTGACTTCATTCACTTAAGACATGCAGTTCTTAAGGAATGATGCTGAAGGTGGAAGATGTGCTTATAATTTGTTTATTTTAGTTCCTAAAATTCTTTTTAAATAAGATTCTTCTAATGACTCTAGGTTTGTTTTCAATGTCCTGCCTCAAACTGTGATTTTGTCTGCATTTCAATTAGCTAAAAGGAGAACAGGCGAGTAGTGGGAGAGTCAAGGTCAGACAGAATCCTGGGAGGGCTTCAGGAGATGTTTTTTTCAGTCTGAATTTGCCCATTGAAACAGTTTTTCCCCCATGAATGAGAGATGAGAAGATGCAAGGATATAGAGAAAAGGTTTGAATTTCTCCTATCTCTATTTCTTCTTCTTTTTTCCTTATTAAAACAGAAACTAAAAATTAGCCGAACATTACCAATTTGCACTTTTTTAGGAGTTTTACTGTTTGAAAGACCCTGCTCTCTGCTGAGACAAGCCAGAGAGCTCCATCCTGAGCTGACTCAGGGGCCTCCCTTGACACTGCTGGTAAAGGATGCAGCCCAGCAGAACTTTGCTCATGGAGCACGATGTGCTCCAGCCTTTCTGGTTGTTGGACTGCACTAATTATGCAGCCTGGGAAAGCTCGTCTTCCCTGCATTTCTTCAGATCACCACATTTACAGAGAAATTCACCGGGATTTTCAAACCCAAGGACAAAAATGATCCCTTCTCTGTAGCTTTACAGACTGTAATTTTTTTAGGGTTGCTGGATGCTCAGTGCAGACAAATCCCAGCCTAAGACACAACTGCCCCACACTTGGTGGTTCACACCACAGGGAGATAGTGAAGCTCCAGTGATTGACACTGTGTGTGTTGCTCTGACTCAATCATCCTTCCCCTTTGTCAAAAATTGAGATAAAGAAGTCAGAAGGTCTGAAAGATTAACATGAAAGCACAGTAGGTCACGGATTCAGAAAGTTCTGGATTGATGTATTTTTTAAAGCTTGAAAATCAGAAAGGCAAAGGGTGAAAATTTGCTGAGAGAAAACTAGAAGAGTCAGAGTTCCACAGACTGATTTTGTAGGCCACATTGTGTAAGTCAAACCATTTATCTTCTTTTTCAATTTTATAATCTATATAAATGACTGGATTACTGAAAACAAAATCAATTTTTAAAACAAAGATTCATGGATTCTGTTAAGTTAATTAAAAACATTTGTCCCTTACAATAACTCAAGCGTGATACATTTTTTCAGCATCATCCATATTTGTTTTGCCTTAGCTTTAGAAATATGAGTTAATCAAAATGCCTGGGATGTTTAATTTACTACAGTGTGCTGGATCCAGACCTATGAGTTTAATCAAAGATTTCTCGCCATCAGAAAAAATAAAGAGCTTTATTGGATATGTGAGACCTTATGATTGTTTGGGTTTTTTAAAGCCCTGTTGTGGGATGTGACAATAGGGAATAAATGAGACCCTGCACACTGAAAGATCTGAGGAAGCACCATACAAGTGCTTCTCACTGACCCTTAGAGGGGTTCACATCACCTTCTTTATCAATGCAATGACCTTGGGCATGGCCTCCCCTCAGTGAAACCATTTTCCTGTCCCTGCTGTTTCAGTCACCCGTGGCTGTGACCTGCTAAGGGCACACACAAGTGTGATAAACCTTTATTCTTAGCAGTTTACAGCTGAAACGAGCAAGAAGGACGAGAGGGACAGGGAAACAGAGGTTGAAAGGCTTCCCAATGCAACCCGATGCCCAAGCTGGAAATGCAGTTCATCTTCAATCCAGCACCTCAGTCCATTCAGAAAGAAACACCTGAGTGCATCTTGGGATTGCTGGAAAGCTAAAAATTAAAGTGGTCTGTGGACTGATGGCTGGAAAATCCTGTGAAGGTTGTTTATTATGAAGATTCCACCTTTGGTTCCGTGTCCTTGCATCAATTTTTGTGAAGTGGGTGGTTAGGGAAGACAAAACAGTGTCCCACCTTGTGTTTGTACCCTCCCCTGGGCATGTGCCATTGGCTGTTGTTAGAAACTGTCCCTGGACTCCACAGCTGAGAGTGTCTGGAGGTCATCTGCACCCTGCAGGTCAGGGACTCAGGGAACAATTCAGGTCAGGAGGGAGATCTGGAACTGGGTACTTCAGCCCTGTCAGGGTCATCTTCCATGTTAGATTCAGCTTTGAAATCAGATCTGAAATGTGCTGATGGTCACACCATTCACATTTTGAACCCCTTCCAAGGATAAGGATATCACAGTGTCTCTTGTCCCTGGTCCAGGAGGTTGGGCACTCTCATTGTGGAACTCTCTTCTCAGAGATTCTCCTGCTGTTGCATCTTTTATGTGGAGCTTTGGAGTTCAGGGATTTTGCTTTTGTTTTCATTAGTTGTTTTGTTTGTTTTTTTTTTAATTTGGGTGTTTTGGTTGGTTGGTTGGGTTCTTTTTTTGTTTTTGGGTTTTTTTCCCTGTGTGAAAATTCAAATCAAAAGAAGCAAGTAAGCAAAAAGTTTAAAAAAGCAGGTATAAACACCTACTTTGAGTAAGCTGCCCTTTCTCAGTAGGAATTAGGTGCTAAAACCCTTCTGCAGATACAAAATCATTGTATCAAGCTTAGACCATTAATTCCACTTTATAGGGGAAGAAATTGTTTTATTCTGCTTCAATACCTTTTTTACAGCCTCTGAAATGCTTTGTAAAAGAAGCATAAAGCTGAATCTCATCTATTAGTTATCTTTTCCTGTATGAAGGAATCCTTCCTCTCTTTCTGCATACATTAAAAGGTTTTTTTCTTCAGAGTACCTTCCGCACGGGACATCCCTTAAGAACCAGCAGAACTTTTTACCAAGGTGCCTCTTGTTAAAAACCAGAGAGCACTTGGCACATCTGCTGGGTGGCAAACCACTTCCACAGCAGGATGGATTTTTATCTTTCCTCCTGTGACAGCCCCTGTATGAGCTGACACCACTGGGAGGGGATTGGTGTTTATCCTAAGGAGAAAATAAACAATCTCTGTATGAGCGCATCTGGCTTGGTGTTCCCTCTGTGGCAGGACACCTGTGTGTGCCACCTGCAAGGGGGAGGCAGCTGCAGGACGGGGGGGATCTTCTTTTCATTCACCCCCTCTCTGTTGTTGTTTTTGTGCCTCATAATGATCAAATCTCACACTGGACAAGTCTCACAACATTTCCTGGTTGTGGGTGCCCAGGGAGTGCCAAGGTCACAGGACAGATCTGTTTTCATGGTTTCTTGTCTCCTTTTTGCACATACAGATGAGATTGCGGAGTAAGAACGAAGGAGAAATATGAGCTAACACAGCAGAGTGTGTCCTACAGGTAGAGAACACCTGGGAGATAAGGCACATAAACTTGTTCCTTACTCCTAGCTGTAGGTAAGGAATAAACCTTGGAGTGTCCAGCTGCTGCTGGTTTCACTTCTGCCATGTGCTGTATTAATTTTACGCGAAAATTTTTAGCATTTAGAAATGTGAAGACAGAAAAAGAGGGTGAAGACCAGGGGTGGTGCTGAACCCCAGGCATTCAGTAACAGTCTGCAGTGCAAACTCACAAAAGAAGATACAACTTTCTGCTCTCACTCTTCATATTGCCATCTCTAAAGCAGAGGCTTCAACACGTGCGTTTGAAAAGCTCTGCCACGTGGCACAAGCCATGTTTTCCTCTAGGAGTGAAAACAAACCTCACAGGATACACATGAGCTACAACTTTTGATCTGCTGCTGCTGCTGGAAAATGTTTTGACACTACAGAGCTAAATTTGTAAGGCACAGACTGAGTCTTTAACAGACTGAGTCTTTATCCCAGGCTGGTGATACACTCAGCCAAAGGAGGGTCAGAGCAGCACAGAGCTCTATCCACAGGCATATTCACATTTAAAAATTTTCCCTGTTGGCTTGAATTGCTTCTTTCTTAAAGTCTCCGTGCTAATATGCCAAACTACCCTGAATGACATCCACAGATGAGCATCCTAAATTTCATTTCATTGCACTGACTGTCTGTTTTAAATATTTAGTTGATTAACAGCCAACATCATTTGATGAGGTTGTGATTTGAGCCATCTCCTTAAAGGCAATGGAATAAATGTATCTGAAGAATTAGTTGTTTCAGTCAGCCCTAGGAAATGAAGAACAGCTGTGAGAATAAAATAATTTTCCTTTGCTTCTTTTTAATTCTCGGAGAGATGGTAGACATGATGCCTAGAATTTCTTTACTTGTGCTTAATTGAAGCCATAGGTTTTTAAATTTTTTTTTTAAATGAAACATGGGACTTTGTTGTCTGCCTTCATTCCACAGAGGTGGGTGAAAGCTTATCAGCCTTGCAAACATCTCTCCTTTGTTTATTCTGAAAGACAGTTTGTGTTCCCAGCAAGAGAAAACTTTGTGCCTTGATGTTTCAGCCAGAAATTAGAAAAAATTGCTTTCTGTAACACCTTTCACTTTCTTTTGAATTAAGATTGAATTCCCTTGGCCAATGCAATGGCAAGCACACTCCTCCAAAGCTTCAATTCTGTGTTTTCCTCACTAAAATTGCTGCAATGATCCCCAGGTTATCTCTGTGGAAGGACCAGAGCAGGGGGCTGCAGGGCAAGGGGGGGGTGACAGACAGACCTGGAGGGGAATTCTCCCTCCTACACCAGTGATGCTCTGGCCAGAAATCACCAGACCCCCTGTTCAAAAGCTGAAATGCCACCTTCCACTCTGAAAATGTCTCTTTCATCACATTTCTACTGGAATAAAAGGACACTCTAATAGAAATAGCAAGTGCAGTGTTGGTTTAGTAATGATAACATGGGTGAACTGCACCAGGTCCTAATTCTCAGGGCATTTATTGGCACACTGAAATAATCTCAGGGGATCCCTTCTCAGGCACTAGAAAATCATTTTTATGAGCAAAATCCCACCTTACAAGTGTAAATGAGATATGGCTAATGCTGCCAGTTTCTGTTTTCCTATTCTATTGAGAGTTCAACACATAAAATCACTTTGCCAAGTGGTTTATGGTCCTCCAGGCACGGTTGTAGTGGGCAAGAAGAAAAGCCTGGCATGCAAGAAAAGGAGAGAAGGAATTACTGGGCCTTATGTTTTATTGGTTAAAAGCATTTGTGTCAGGAATTAAAATATGGAAATATATTGTTTGTAGTCCATACACTGTCCTTGTTTTTTAATGGAAAACAGAAAATAAGGACTGAAGAGAAGGGCTGATTGACCAAAAGTCTTTCTCTTGTTTAAA
This sequence comes from Irena cyanogastra, assembly GCA_013397155.1. Classification (NCBI taxonomy): domain Eukaryota; kingdom Metazoa; phylum Chordata; class Aves; order Passeriformes; family Irenidae; genus Irena; species Irena cyanogastra. The sequence continues at coordinate 103,718 of VWZV01001722.1, read as the reverse complement.
ATTGTTATCCTTAAGAACAAAATTGGAAGTCATCTATCTACCAAAAAAAAAAATATATCTCAAAAAAAAAAAAGGCTGTATAGCCTAGCTCAAATTATTAGCAATTAGCATGGCACTGGAAAGTCATAGACAGCTTTATTTTATAAATTTGTTTATGATTGTTATCACTAAATAAAAACCAAGAGACAAAGAGATAAGAAATGCAGGAAGATGAGCCTGTAATTGGGTTGTCCTAATTTACAGTTTCTCAAGTGACTCATATGGCTGTAGCTAAATAACAGGAAAAGTAAAGTAAGGGAAAACTTACTTATCTTTCTTTCAGTTCAGGAACTTTACACACAAAACACTTTCAGCTGGACAAAATAATCCATATGAGCTATAAGGACATGACTTCAACAGTAAAATGAGATGTAGGTACAGAAGAATGCAAGTTTCCACTGCATGATTTTTGGGTTCCCTTCCCTGAGAATGCTCAGACTTGTTTCTCAAGTTCATAAATATGAGTTTAAGGTCCATTAAATGAAGATTTTTCTGGATTGCTCCATGAAACTAGCAGACATCTTGAGGCACATATTCCCTTCAGGCTGCACAGGCAGGTGATTTTTTTCTCTCTTAGCCAAGGGCATTGCAGCACTTCCAGCCTTGGCATTTTACCCTTTCCAGAGCTGTTCACCTTAGTAAACACAGAAATGCAGGAAATGCTTCCAAAAGTTTGCATTTTGGGTTGTTTTTCTCTGTGGTTGATATTTTACTTATCAAAGGACACACTACATCCAGATAAGACAAAGTATAAAACCTGGACTAAGAATGTGAAATTTCCTTATTGAGTATGGGAGTTCTTCATGGGAAATTCATTTCAGACTCCCGAAGTCACCACTGAGATGTAAAGATTTCATTGCAATTATTATTGCTCATTTAAAGCAAGCTTGAATTCAAATATTCATACTCAAAGAAAGCCAGGGATTAGGTGATAAGAAAAAAGTCTAAAGGAAAGGTGTGAAAGCTGTGCAATGAAAGAAACACAGATAAAATGCTTTCATCAGGAAATGCAAGAATCAGAGTGGCAGTGAAAGAAGAATGCAATGGAAGATAATCTGAGTTTGTGCAGTTTTGGAAATATAACAACTTAGTTGCATTTTTTTGCTGTCATATTTATTTATTGATGCTCCAGTACTCTGTTCAAGCTGGTAAGAGCTGAGGACACTCAGGACTGGCAGGAGACATCCATCAAGTGGTGGGGAATGCTGCCTGGAGAGGGTTTTCTCTGACAAAGAGGTTTTCCTACTGTTCCCAGCCATAAATCTTCGCTCTGGGGAAAGAGGCTGGATCTCACTACATCTGGCAGATGATTTGCCACGACTTTTTCCACAGTTGCTCTGATTTTGAGCTGTCCTGAGGCTCTTAAATTCTTCCTGGGGGCTGTGCTGTTGCTGCCATGGCACACGGGGTTGGGTCATGCCACTGTCCCCCAGCCTGTCACAAGCCAGGGGGTAGCAGGGGACCAAACTCTGATCTGCAGGATCAGAGGGAATGGCATTCCACCACCAGGATCAGAACTGGCACTGTGACAGGTGGGCTTCAATTCCTGCAGCAGAGATTCAGACACACGAGGCACAGCAAAAAGGAGGCAACTGATTAAAGTCTTGGAAATTCCTCATCTGAATCTTAAGAATCAGCTTTACACCTTAGTGGCCAAGCTTTCCAAAGGTGAAGAATGTCTTTTACCACAGAGAAGAAATTACTTCTGCTGTTTATTTTTGTAGTATTTAATTTCCATGTTATAAGCTCTTCATCAATAGATATTTTCATTGAGTGTTGCTGGGATATAGAGGGCAAGAGAGAGATACTAGAATTAGGAAACTTTTTTTTTGACATTGAAGACAATTTACTTTGACACTAAGTATTCTTAGAATTAATTGTAGATTAAGATCCCTTTTCTTACAGACATGAATATTTAAGCAGTTTTTCATTCTATAATATCTGTCATCTGAACTGTAAATCCTTTTACTTAACTAACACTGCTTTTATTAACATTCAAGTTATGAATGCATAGAGGGAAATAACAGTCTGAGATGAATTTTCACCCCCCCACCCCTTTGTTCTGACTTCTTAGTTTTCAGTCTGAGAAGAAAATAAAAATTGCAAAAATACTCTTTCTTGTATTCTCTTTTTAAAAGTGTGCTGGTTATTTCACTCCAGAATACAAACACCTTGTCTGTTTCAGTGACTATATCCTAGCAGAATGTTACCTGCATGTAATACATGCTCAGAGCCACAGAAATCACTGAAAATGTTTGTTTCAGGCTCACTTTAGGAACTGAGCTATCTGGAGCAGTATTTCAGTTCAACTTAGGTTGTGTCAGCTAGGACAGACTTTTTAACTTCAAATTTTTTTTCAGCATATTTCTTTTGTATTAATGAAGACTCTGAATATTTCTCAAAATTCAGACATGCCTAAAAATCAGTGGATTCCTGATGGTTGGAAGTGTTTGAGGCCTGTGGGGTTCGAGTTGCTGCCAGGCAAGCAGGGAGCTGCTACCAAGATCCCTTTCCAAGTGAATTTCCTGTGGCTCCTGTTGGCAGCTGGTCACTGCTGATCACTTGCTCATTGGAATTATTGCAGATGATCCTTCCCCTGCACAGTGCTCGGAGCTGGGCTCTGCTCTGTGCCAGAGGAACTGAAACAAGGCTTTGTTCTGCCAAATCCCCTTGGTGAGGTTGCACTGGAATTTCTGTGTGTGTGTGTGTGTGTGTGTGTGTGTGTGCGCGCACGCATGTAAAGGCAACAGGAGAAACGCGTTTTTGTAAAGTGTGGGAGCTGTGGCTGAGTCAAGACTGGGCCAAAGTGCTTTGACCCCTCAGTTTCCTTGGGTTAGAAAAAATTAGGGGAGCTGGAGAAAGTCTGGGAGCAGCAGGAGGGTGAGAATGGTGCAGAGACTCACTGTGAGTGCAGAACTGCTGGAGACACTACACCTGCCTTGTCATTTCAAAGGCAAGATTCAATACCACAGAAGTTACAGCTCTGTCAGGACTGTTGGTGTCACAGAGCATGTGGCAGTTCTCAACACAGTGCCCCTGTTTGCCTGCAGTCATGGGGACAGGAGGAAGTCACAAAAGCTTCTCTTGGGTTTACATTTTTTTTCTCATGCCTGCCAACCAACCCTATTCCTTTTTCACACCATGCTGGGGCCCCACAGCCTCTCAAGGGGTCTCTTGCTGAGCTGATTGTAAGAGACAGCTTACAAACTTGAGCTGGCAAAGTCATGCCTTTTAACTCTTGTCCATCTGCTCATTCAGTTTATGACTTCTTCCAGTTGGTTTTTGAGCATTTGTAGATTCATATTCAGTGGTTCAATTAAATAAAGTGACTGTGTGATAGCTCACATTGTGAATGATGAGTAAATAAAGTTATGACCTCACTAAATTCAGAGATGTGGCAAAACACTTTCACACAGTAAATGGTGTGACTCCAGGCAGAGTTAATTGCTATTTTATGTAAGAATGAATTTGAAGGGGGTTTAAGGACAGTGGGAAGTAGGGTGATGACTTGTTTACAAGGTTGGATGTAAGGACTGTAGCACAAAGATGGGAACGTATAATTTGTAAGATTTACAAATGAAGACTTTCTGGCTTGTCTCCATCCTCACAAGATTGTTAATGCTCTGATAAAAGCACTCAGTCAACAGACACAAATTCTTCTTACCAGTATGCCTTGCCAGTGGTGAAAAACAGAATATTCTCATACACAGACTTGAAAACTTAAGTCTTATTTCAATGCTTTTAAGGCTCTCTGTAGACTAATGGCAATCAAGCTCATCAAACTCTACACCGATGTGTGGGACGCCCAGAAATTTCTTTTCTAATACCCATTTACTCCTTGCATGATGCTGTGTTGTTTGTGTCACTTTCAGGTTCTTCAGTCTTTGAAGGAATGGGAATTACTAAAGGAGCTGAATCAATCATTCCTGGTTGTTTGTATCATTAGAAGCTTTTACCATCTCATGATGGCACAATTCCACTCTTCAAGGGTGCTCTGCAAGCTGAAAATTGTGACCCATGCCTGAAAAAAGAGATAGAAATGGGACTGGAACAATCTGTCTAGAGATAAAGGCAACTTGGCTGAAATGCCTCCAATAATCAAATGTTTCTGGTTGTCTATTATGTGTCCAAGAACAGTGAAAAAGTTGTTTATGTCGTGTGCCAGTTCACATCAATTTTTACATTTTTACAAAGGTGCTGCTGGTAAATGTGGTGGCAAAGAAGGATCTGTCTGGGAACCCTGAGAGTTAAGGGCTGTGGAAACTTCAGGATGGGGCACAATTGGCAGGACAAAGAATCCTGGATGTGTGCAGAACAAAATAACTGGATAACAAACTGGCCTTCCAGGAGGCCAGGAGCCAGCAGCAGCTATTCCAGGAGCTGCTGTGTCTGCACGAAAATATAAAAGTAACTCACTGACTCACAATCTGCTCAAAATTAACTGTGTTGATTTCACCACATGAATATCCATGCATTAGGGATTTTGGGTGAAATGGGGTTTGGGTAAAGTAAACCTTTCTAGGATCAAAATTTCACAGAAATTCCATCAGAATTAAAGCACATGCAGATTTTACACCCTTGCTTAACAAGCCTATTATTGAACTGCAGCTACAAATATTTATTCTTCTAAGTGTTTAGTCTTCTAATCAGTAAGAGAAAATCAGGGTGTCCTGAGACTGACTGAGACTCAGTGCTGCCCTTAAAAGAAAAAATTAATTGTCTCCATAAAACACAATTTTATCTTTTTTTTTTCCTTTAACATCTCTCTCTAAGAAAAAAAACCAAACCAAAACAAAACCCCCAATAAATATCTACAGCTACTGAATTGCATAAAACCCAGGTTTTTAAACTGTAAATTAAAATGGCAAATTTGGAATGCAAGAACATAAAATTGACTACTTTGGACCAGCTCAAGTTCAGCACCCCTGAGGGTGAGTGAAAACAGTTGCTCAAGAGAGTGTAGAAATGAATGTGGTATTTCTTCCAGTTCTGCTCCATGGCTCTGCTTGCAAGTCCTGCTTTCCAGAGGGAAGATTCATTTGCATGCACTCAGTAGCTCTCCATAGTTTTAACTTTGTGTAAAATTTTCCTGTTTCCAGTTGAGGGCACAGTAACTTCCAGTATCAACAAAATATGGAGTTTTACTGCTTGCCCATTGCTGTGCTGTTTGATGTACATGTCTCATCTTTCAACTTCGTATATATTTGTGCAATTTGTGTACTCATAAAATACAAAAATATAGGATCCATATTTTGCTGGGGATTATAGGATCAAGACAAGAATGAAATAAGAGTAGAAATGTTAGAGCCTGTTATGATGATACTTCTGTTTAGAAGAGTTTTCTTTCATCATTATCATAAGAAATACCTCTAGGAAACTTTTTTCTACTGACAGTGATCACAATGGGGGAGGTCGTGCTGAATATCACAAAGATATTTTGAAGTTTTTTCCAGTTCAGGTTTGTCCTCACTTCATAAAAATATTGTGATTCTGGGGTTTTGGGTGAGTTTTTAATTTTTTTTTTTTCTTTTTTTTTGTTGAAAGGAAGGATAAATAATTTAGTAGTTAGAGATCTGATGACCTAGTGAACAGGATGGTGTTTTCCAGAGTTATAAAAAAAAAAAGGTTTAGACCTTTTCCCTTCCCCCCTGGCCCCCTATAATCCAAAACTTTTGGGAAGTTATGTACCTGTACCTCTTTAGTAAACATTACATTGTCAAGCAAAACTTTTTATCTTAAATCTTTAGTTCCATATAGCTAAATTCTCATCTGATGTGCCTGCATAGTAGCAGCATTATCAGTTAAATAATTATCATATATATTNACAAAGCACATGCTTGCCTTAAAGGTCACTAAAAATCAGTCATTTTTCCTCTAATAATTTTTTCCAACTGGACAAAATTTCTGTTTAGTGCCTCAGGAGAAAAGCTTGAACAAGCTTTAGCTTTTGTGCTTAAAATGTAATTTCAGAGTGCTGTAAATGCTTTAATTCCCCACCAAGGCTGGAGAGCACTTAAAATGTCATGAAAACATTTTCAGTTATTTTCAATGATAACCCTGCTGCATTCACTTACAGGTTTCTTCTTCATTGTAAACAATCCCCAGATCTTTTCTAGTAGGGCAGCTAAAGTTTCAGCCTGACAGTTTAGCAAATGAACCTTATTTTCATTATTTTTCCTGGTGGTTCTCCTCTATCTTATTATATTGTGATATTTATAGTAGTAGATATTAATCATAGTATTTTAACCTGTATTTTCTGGTTCACAGCCCACAAATTTGCATGGCCTGAAGAATAACCAGGCTGAAAACGTGACAAAGTCTCAGCTGCAGGAATGAATTTCAGATAGCTGGCCTGCCACCCTTGGCAGGGAGGTACTTGACTGGCTGTGTAAGTGACCACTATTAAAACTCTGCGTTTAAAAACCAAAAGGCAAGTGAGGTAAATCAGCGATTTTTTACGTATTTTCACAAATCAGCATTCCCAGCAAGATGCCTAGTACCAATCTTTAGCTCCTCTCAGCTCAAATGCTCGTGTCAGTCATGTTGTGTGACCAGTGGCAAATGGCAGGAAATGGTGTCAGGGTTTAAGGCTTGAGGTGACATTTTGGAGCCAGGCTGACATTAACCTTTTTTTACAGCATGTTTTTGCATCAGACCCTTGGCAGCTGTGGTGCTGTGCTTCCACTGAACCCAGTCAGCACAGCTAATGCCATGGCAACTGAGAGCCCACCCAGGGCTCATAAACTTCAAATACTAGAGTCTTTTTTATAATGACAGAATGATATTAAAGGAACCTCAAAGTGACACTCGGGCGCTTGTGTGCTGCAGCGAGCGCTGAACCATCCGTGCCACATCCCAGCTTGGCAGTGCCACACAAAATCTGTGCATGCCAAAGCCTCACAAGAGCAGCGCCTTCCCCCTCAACACTCTGTGCGTTCTGTGCACTGTCACAGAAGTTTTAGTGGTTTGGGTTGGTTGTTGTTTCGTGTCTTGTGTTGGTTTGGGTTTTAATGTTTTATGTTTTGTGTTGGTTTGGGGTGTTTTCTCCTCACTCCAGTTAATACTAAATGAGCTGTTTCAGTGATTTTGCTGCCCCATTACTGTCCCAAGGGCTGTGAAAATTCACACACCAGCTGCAGCTTTCCAAGAATTAAAAAATACCAAAGAACCCCTACTGAGCAGTGCAGTCTGTGTTGATACTAACACCAGCCTCCAATTAATAGGCTGAAAAAGAAAGAGGCATTAAATACTCATTAAGACAATTTCTTTGTTATTATTATTATATTGTCCAGAGTAAGTCAGTGACTTCAAATTGTGCTTTGGCTGGCCACAGTAAGTTCATCAAACAGTGTAATGTATTCTACCAATTCAGAATATCTCATCCTACACATTAACTACCTGCTATCAAGATATTAAGTACTTGCTAGTTACTAATGCTGAAGCATAATGATTTGCAGCATTTTTTTTTGGTTATAATCTTCCATTTTCTTTCATACTCTGAAAATCCAGGAACTAAAAGGAAAACTAGCAATCAGCAAACTGGTACAACCAATTTTTGTAATGTTCATAATGGAAAGAGGAGTGGAATCTGCAGGTGAGAGTTCATCAAACTCCAGCAAGGCACGTGCAGCAGATTGAATTCAGAACTTTTGAAATCCAGATCATTGCAAGGTAAGTCTGGTTGTCTGTACAATGCAGCCAGTACCAAGTTTAGAAGAAATAAAAATACCTCTAGGCCACTTGTGCAGTTTGGTGACCCCTGAAATACAGCATTTTTCTGCCTTCCAGTTTGTTTGCATTCTTCTGAAACACAGGCAAAGTCTGCCTTGCAGTGAACTTCGTATCACTGTTAAAAGTTGTCTGTTCTGAAATCCCAGAAGGAGCAATGGACTTCAGCTTTTTAATGGCATGAGAAAAATGGAGTAATTTTGGAGTTTCTGCAGGTCACTGAGGCCTTTTAATTCCTGTCTAGCAGGAGGGGCAGGGAGAGACTGTGGCTCATTAAAAGTGTGAGACCAAGCTGCCTGAACACATCTGAAGAACTGGACTTGCTGAGAACATGCACAGATTGTGGCGTAGACACGGAACCAGATAACCATGTCCAAACTACTTTCATGGAACAAAAGTGTCTGTATCTCGTGTGGTTACACCTCAGAACTTTACAGAACCCCTTCATCTTGCATCAGTTCCCCAGACTGAGCCTGAATTCTCTTTTAGATAGGATTTGCCTTGATTTGAAGCTTCAATTATTTGCGTTTAGTTGTTTCTGGTTTTTGGTTGTTCATTTCTGTGTTTGTCTTTCAAAGGAGCATGAGAAGTAGCTTGCAAGGGTTTGTGATATATTCCAACATCTTGCCACTACATTGGTCTTACAATCTTCAAAAATGTAGCAATCAACAAATAATTGATTTGTATAAATTAAATTTCTTTTTACAAGCCATTATTGCAAATAGAGAATTCTCAGCTCAAAACAAACAAAAGCCACTCTTCCCTCTTATTCCTTTTTGAAGAGTTTTGTTAGAAGGTTTTCTCTTAGGACATGAATTCAAGTTGAATTTTTGATCTCTAGTATAACTGACTGTGACATTCAAAGGCTCTATGGAAAGTAACATCATCTTTTTTCCCCATTTAAAAGCTGGTAATGACAGCTAATTCCTCAGCAGGAACTAATGAACAAGGTATACAGCCACATCCTGTTTTGCAAATTAGAAATGTGTGCTTAAGGACAACGGTGGGAAATCGAGAATTTGTGGAGTTCTGGCGTCCTTTTCCTTTCACACCGACCCACCAGGGCGGTGTGAGTTGTAATTCCAATGGCTGTTGAGGCAAATCCAGTAGCCTGACTGGGTTTCTCCTCTGGGATGCTGTACTCAGGTTACCGAACCTGTATCATGACTGACCTCAAAGAGCCCTTAGAAACTCTGGATGAACGGAGGGAGTTCTGGCTCTATCCAGCAGCCAGCCCGTGCAATGCTGTCAGCTGGGGCAGCGCTGCCTTGCAGGGCAGGAGCCCAGAGCAGCCACTGCTCATTGTCAGCACATTTGGGACTTTTTAAAGCTGCTGTCCTGAGGATCGAGGGCCAGCAGCTGAAACACAGCCTAGACTCACGGCCAGCCCTTCTGCCCCTGCACACCAATATTATTTACAGTATTTTGGGAGATATCCGGTTCATTTCTTGTATGTCCCTGCTAATGAAGGCATTTATTGGCCTGCAAGGCATTGCTGTCTGTTTATTATTTGAGAGCCTTTATTGGGCTCCCCAAACAAGGACAAGGAGGGGCTGGAGCATGTCCAAAGAAGGGAACAGAGCTGGGAAGGTCTGGAGCACCAGGAGGGGCTGAGGGAGCTGGGAAAGGGGCTCAGCCTGGAGAAAAGGAGGCTCAGGGGGAACTTTCTGACTCTCACAACTCCCTGACAGGTCCAGCCCGGTGTGTCAGCCTCTTCTCCCATGTATTGAGCAATAGGACAAGAGGAAATGGCCTCAAGCTGCCCAAGGAGGTTTAGACTAAGTACTAGGGAAAATTTCCTCCTGAAAATACTGGTCAGACATTGGAACAGGCTGCCCAGGGCAGTGGTTTTCTATGGGTTTCATAGAGATATATGTAATAGATAACATGTATATGTGAGCATATTCATGTACACGCTGTTGTTTTTTATTTAGGTCAAGCCCATACAAATATATGAATGAAAGTGCCCAGAGAAATGGTGGCTGCCCTGAACTAGTGAAGGGTGTCCCTGCCCATGGCACAGGATGGAACAGCATAAGCTTTAAGGTCCCTTCCAACACAAACCATTCATGATTTAATGACCGAACTTCAGAAAGGATCAAAGCCTCTCTGCCAGAATGGTACTGTCCTCCAGAGGAGCATTGGCAGACAAGCAGATATTTCACTTGGCAGTGTCCCATAAATGCTCAGGAGACACAGCTTTGATGGTGGGCAATGAGCAGATCCTGCTGTGGCTCTGTGGCTGCTTTTCCTTTCTCCTTGCTCTTCTGCTGTGTGGTTAAATGTTGGAGAGCTGGGATCAGAACTGCTCATGAGTAGGGGTGTCCTAGAAACAGACTGAAAGGCCAGAGGCAGCTTTTTTCCCAGGTTGGTTTTCTTTTCAAAGGCTTCAGCAGTAATACCCAGCATGTTCCTGTGATGGAATTCCCTGCACAGACATCATAGCACTTTTGAAAGGATTGAGTCACTTTTCCCACTCCACACATGTAGATAAACAGTATCAGACTTAGACGTGAAAGAATGAGACATGATTCACAGCCAGGCCTGTGACAGTGGTGGTGAGGAATGTTTATCCCAGGTAAAAAGTTGTTTATTTCTCACTGCCCATCTTCGGGCTTGGCTTGCAACACCTGCATCCACAGTCAACAAAAGTGTCTGCAAGTTGAACAGGTTAAATCTGGTGTTTGAAAGATCATGGCAGAGTTTTTTATCATGACCTGCAGCCGGAATGGGTATTTTATTTCAAAATCTGTGGCTGCATTGAAACAGATTCATCTCCAGGTGCTTAACAGAAGCCTGTGTTCCATTGTGACCAAAAGTCTCTTTCCCGTTGTCACTGGTGTTGATCTGACACATTTCAAGGAGGATTTCAGGGCTCTCCCTCATCACACCAAGCTCCCTGTTTGCCCCAGGCAAGCTGCCTTTAGCAGTGCCACCAGGGACTTGGATGTTGTCTGCAGTGTGTAGAAGCAGACAGCACACACAGACCCTGCCAGGAGAGATCAGGGCTGACAGCCCTGACAAATCTGCCACCCCAGCAGCTGCAGTTTCACCAGCGTGTGCTCATACTCACATTTTTGCTAAATTTGCAGAGTCATGGGAGTGACTCTGGACTTAAGCCACAGCCAATTCTTGGACGTGGCTTTGGCCATGAGGGGAGCACTTTGGGGAAGGCAGGTAAAAACCACAAAGTGAATCAGCTACAAGGACATGAAGGGTGCAGCACAAAGGGTGTGGTTGCTGGTTTGTTCTAGAATGCACTTTTCTCTTTATTTCCCAGACTTGAAAGAAAGGCAAGAAACAATAGTCATCTCCTGGAGTTCAGCATTTCAGGAGACATTGTCACTCCAAGAAGCTGTATCTACTTCAGAAATTAACTAATTATCTGTAGTTTCCACAGCCTGGTCACAGAGTGAGAAAACAAAGTTTTCCCAGGATTGGCTTGTGAGACTCTAAGCAGTTTTAACCCAAACAATGATACCTTGTTATTACAAACAACCTGCAAGTGCTGTTTTTCCTACTTTCTGGTTTTTTTGTTCTCCCTAAAATAGTTTACAAGAAGGGTGTTGAGCTAGCTGGCCAACCAGGTGAAATGTATTGATTTATTGACCAGTCTGGTCCAGCTGAATTGGAACAGTATATAAAAGGAGAAGAACTTGTAGTAAAGGTAGAATTTTCTGAAAACCCAGCCTTGGAGTCTGTGTTGTTTTCTTACAGTTACAGTGGCAATTATCTACTAAATTAGAAATTTACTCATAATCTGTATCTACTTACAGAATTTACTTCCTCATGTTTGGGCAAAAAGCATCAATTCTCTGTGTCATAGATGACATATGAAACAGTGGCTACTCATCTTAAGTGAGTGCATCTTAAAAAAATAAACAAAGAAATCTTGTCCTGCTGCTATAAAGTCTTTCTTCATGGCAGAGGTGTGCTCCCATCAAACTAAGGAGGGAGAGGAGGATAATCCCATGGCATTGAGACAAATGATAACAAAGGCACAGATCTCCTTAGACCTTAACTTTCAGCCAACACCCCTTATGGCCTGAAACAGTAACTGAGGCATTCAACACAAGGCTTCTTTTGCTCTAGGATTATTAATTTCCTTTTGCTTTCTAGAACAACAGAAAGGTAAATGTGGATGTGTCAGAGTGAAGGTGTTTGACTTCATGACTGTTTAAATCCACTGGTGGCTGTGCTAAAAAAGGCTGGGTTCGAATTCTTATGAGGCAGTGGAGTTATCATCAATACCTGGCTGCTGCTCGGTGCTGTCACCATCAGCCTGTGCTGGCAGAGGTCACCTGTCACTGCCAGGCTCCTCTGGGGTGCACAGGCAGCCTGTGGCAGCTTTTCAGAGTGGGCAAGCCAGCCCATGCTGGAGTTATTCTGTCTGCTTTTACAGGTGTGAGAGGATGTGCTGTTCCTGCATCAGACTCATTCATTTGCTTCAGAAATGCTGCTGGACCAAGGCCTCTGCTTCATCCTCTTCTGGCATTTCCACTGCAGCTGCAGAGCTGAGCAGGAGGAGAGAGATCATGCCAGTCACAGACCAGCAGACTCAGAGGGACCAATTAGGTCCTGAAAACTGTGTGGCAATTTTGGGCCTCTTCTCCAAACACTGTGGGTCAAAACACTTGTGGTTTTTAACAGCTGTGATGCAGAAGCCAGAGAAGCAGCTGGAAGAAGTCTGTAATGGTGAGGGCTGACAGGCTGAGAATAAAAATGAGGGATCAAGATTGAAAGAATCTGCTGGTGAATTTGAAGACGCTCTTTGTGAAAGCACTTCAGCTGGTATAATCAAGTCTAGGCCAACACAGGCCAACAAGAAGAGAAAACACAAAGGCAGAGAGTTGAAATGTGAACCCCTGGAGAGGCTTTGCCATGGCAAAAGTTCATCAAGTTCAGTTCGTGGCTGTGATCCACAGAAGCAGTTGCAAATCCTGCTGAGGCTGATTGCAGGGAGGTCACAGAAGCCAACTGCTGTTTCCAACTGCTTGGAAACTGCTGAGTGGATCCTATTTAGGGAGGCAAACTCTAGGCACCTCTTCTTTCCAAGGTGAAGCCCATACGTACAGAAAATAATGTGTGGATTAAGAGGTTTTTCCAAACTGGCATGTAGTTCAAACAGCTGATACTGATTTATCAATATATTACATGGTGTTTTTCAGGCTCCATAGCAACCCTTTCCTCCCTTCTGATTTTAATTCCATGTCATAGCAAGCCTTCCATGGTGAGGGGGAGGCAACAAGTGGGAAACTGAAAAAAAGAAACATAGATGTGCTTAAAAAGAAAGGATTTTTATTTATTTTTTTTAACAGAACTTCTGAGTTTTCCTCCATTTGTTTTTTTTTTCTTTCTTTTTTTTTTTAATTTATACTACTTATTTCTTGGCTTTTCACAAAAAACTCTCACTACAGTGGCTTTCCACCATTCACAGAAACTAAACTGAGTGTGGCCCAGTAACACTGGGCTGATTCTGCCACGCCAGAGCTTGTCACGATGGAGAGTGAGGCAGAGATGTTGAAAATAGGCTTGGGCAAAATTGAAAATCAACAAACCAAAAATCCTTTCTTTATCTGAATAGTGCAATGCTGCCAGAACCTCACTTACTCAATTGGCCTCTTCTTGGTTGGTTTTCTCAGGCACAGTTAACAGCATGAACAAACTGTGTTATTTGTAAGAAAATCTCATAATGTGAATTACTGTGTTTGGATCATGTAATCACAGTCCTGGTCTTCTGAATGATATTTGCAAGTTTTTGGAGAGACATCTGAATTCCTCTTTTTCCTTTGATTTTTACATAAATAATTAAAGCAAGCAAACAAACAAAACTCCACAGTCTAAACCAATTATTCATTTATTTAAATGCGGCTGTCAAGGAGAATTTGTTGTATGTTAACCTGGAGAAGACTGGTGAGATAAGCCTGGCTGTAATTGTTAGGGGATTCAGTGGCAAAGAGAATGACAAGGAAATTCTCTTAAAACTGTAACTTCACTGTTCCATGTGTGTAGGATTTACACTGATACAAGCCAAAAAACGAAAACCAAACTAAACCAAACCAAACCAAAACAAAAAAAAACCCAAACCAAACCAAAACCAACCAAACAAAACCAAAAATATAAACCCAAACAAACAAACAAAAAAACCCCATAACTAAACAGAAGCATTTTAAAAACTTTAAAATATCAACTTTTTTAATTACCGCTTAAGAACGTGAAGGGTCTGTGAGATCTTTGGGATGTTTGGTGCTGCTCCAAAACCAGGGAGCAGTTTTGGGGTTTTTGTGGGCAAGTCCAGGGTTCTTTGGAAACGCAGGAATAATTGCATTTACCTGTGAACTCTCCCAGGAGAAACTTCTGATTTTCCATGCCCTTCAGCCTCGTCACAGGAAGGAATCACTTCAGTCATGCTGGCTCCTCTGCTGAGTCCAGGGGGAACCCCAGGGGCGTGTGGGGAACGTAGGAAGCAGCACTTGCTGTGCTTCAGAAGGAAACAGTCCTAGAAATGGTGCAGAGCTTCAGGGAGGGGGCTGTGAGCAGCCACACGGAGAAAATGGAACAATTATGCAGCTAATAATGGCAAACCCATTCAGTAATGAATTTCTCTCACTCTCTCAGAAGGTGATTAATGTCTTTTTGATCAAAGAACACAGCAGTAAAGCAGAAACCCTGCCAAGGGCCTGTGAGTGGATGTGCAGAGCAGAGATAATTCCAGAAGCTGACAGCTGCAGATGAGCTCCTGGGCACATCGTGGACAGTGCACAAGCTCTGGCTCCACCCAGCAGGTTGGGCAGGATTTTGTGCAGGATCCACGTGTGCCAAAGCCACACCAGCCAGAGGAGACTTCAGGGCACGTGTGTGGGGCATCCAGGTGTGGCTCAGTGCAAGAAGCACTTCAAGGTGTCTGTATTCAGACTGGAAGGAACAAGAGGGTGCATTTATAGACAATTTCTCCTCTGGCTTTGCAGAGAATTTGATTTCATGTTGTGGAAGGAAAGGGGCCTGATGTGAAGTCTCAAGCACAGGCAGCTGGAGAGCCGTGGGGCCAGCCAGGGATTCCTGATAATTACACACTGTGAGGAAAGAACTGTGAGGATGTGGGGGTAAGGCAATACTTTTCTGGGAAAAACACCCTTGATTTGCCTCCTGAAGATAAACACATGGCAAGTGCAGGAATGAGGCTGAGGTCACGGACTGTAGAGGGGAACCAAGACAACAAAGGGTCCCCAAAGCCCTCTGAACCCTCTCCAGAAAGAAAAGCAGACTGCACATGGTAACTGATTTGCATAGAATGTGAGAAACTTAACTCCAGGGTGGGGAAAAGTAATTTGCATAAAGGTACCCCCACAAAGCCTGGGACAAAGCCTGGACATCCCATCAGCTGGATTAATGCTGGGGCCAGGACCACTGATTCCCTTCCCCTTCCCTTTCCCCTTCCCTCCCTCCTCCCTGCCTCGCTCCATCCCCCTCTCCCTTCCCTCCCCAGAGCCTGCTCCATGGGCACACATTCCCAAACACTGTCTCCCACTCCGAGTTCAGGCGTTCACTCACGCTGCCGTGTCGCCAATGTAAGTGTCATTGCAGTGCCAAAGAATAACGTGTACAGGTGTGTTGGGGTTTCCCAAAATAAATTGTTGAAAGGATTTGGAATGTGCTGTAATTTCTTCTCTCAAGTGGCAGCGATGTTTGCTTAGGGCACTGAGGTCAGGCCTTTACTCTGCACTAACCATGCCCACGGAGTCTCTCTGGCACTGAACAGTCTGAGTCTACCCTGGCAAGCATTCTTAACCTCCAAAACAGGGAAACTACTTTTGTGAGTGGTCTCTTGAGAGAATTTGTTCTCGAGCCCTTTCTAGCAATTATTTTAAAGACTGTTACTCAGCAGCAGAAAAAATGATCCAGATAAGACTTTGTGAATCTACTGAGAAGTGTTTTCAGCTTTTTCAGAGAAGTGTTTCAGCACCTTGGAAGTTTCTCTGAGTTACTGCTCTAGCCTGGAGACAACATCATCATGTTTTGGTACTGCTGCCTGTGATAGCTTAGGGTGGAATAAATGAAGAGAGAATGAGGGACAGAAAAGAAGAACAGAAGGAAGGCCAAAGAACACAATCAAATTATGGTATCAGTATCACATATTTTTTAAGCACAGGGTTTTTTCTTTCTCCTGAATTGAATTCTGCTACCCAGGGGAAGAATCTGTAATGTGTGCAAACATTTCAGGTCCAGGTATCTAACAACTTGTGCAGTGATAGCAGATATCCAGGGTTACAGAATTGTTGGTTATCAGATTCTTGGAGCTCAGACTTAAATAATGGATTGCATCCAATTGTGTGCTCTGGCTACCTACTGACAATCCCCTTCAAAATCTTAGAAAGGGCAAGGAGTTACTCTTCAGTTTGTTGATTATTTTGTCTCCTATATGCGTAGAATAAATAGAAAACAACACTTTAAGTCTAGCCCTAAATATTAGTACAACTGTAAACATCACTCCATCCCCTAATTCTAGCCCTAAATGAAAACTGTAACCCTAAACCACACCCTAAAAGCTAGCCCTAAACCCAACTGAGAGCAGCCTGTGCTAGTGTTCAGTCACCTGCACAGGGGAGAGGTGTTTGCTGATGTTGATGGAGCCCCCTGAATTTCAGTTTGTGCCAGTTCCTTCTTGAGGAGGGTCTGGTTCCATCTGCTGTGCATCCCCTCTTCAGTAGGGTGTGTTCCACATGCTCCAGAGAAAATCCACTGTTAATTCCCATCTAGCTGAGAGAAACAATGACTTGTGAAATAATTGGAGGGAATGTGCACCATCTGCCAGAATATTCAATTAGAATAGACCTCAAATTGCCCTTCAAATGTTACAGTTAATTGACAAAAGTACCTGAAAGTCTTGCTGGATAAAACATTGTCCTGGCCGCTCCTGTAGACACGTAAAAGGAGAAAATCCTAACATTTGAACACTCTCTTCCCTGTGTTTGAGTAAGTAATTTCCTGAGTTGTAATGATTGTTGATGATGTTTGCCCAGCTCTCCATGGGACAAGGGGAAGGCAAGTTCATTGGATTTTTTATTCTATCCCTGTCTATTCTCCTGTTCCTGTGCAATGAGCATGAAATTTGTTCCACCTTTGGGTGTCTTGTTTGGAAGGAGCAATAGCACAATAATCTGCCAATATTTACATCTCGCATTTCTGGTGAGTTAAATTTTGAGATGGTATAAGCCAACCAGTGCACAGTGAACTATGAAATTTGCTTTTATAGTCAACCACTTTCTGGAATGTGAGTAAAATAGTTATTCTCTGAGCATAAATTATGAAAGTCACACTGGTTACATTCCTACTTTTTTCACACCGTGGGGGTTTTTATGGCAAGTGTTTTAGATTTTCTTCTAACTCCTCCTTTTTAAAAAAAAATAACAAAGTTCCCACAACGTGTTTCCATGATGGCAGTGATTTCTGCAGTTTTCTTTCTTATTTCTTCTGTGACTCCATACTATGAGCTCCATTCACAACAGAATAATTTCTGCTGTGACCTAAGATTAACAAAATCAGGACTTTTTATGTTGAAAAAGAAGAAAAAAAATAAAATACACAGGATAGAGGAGAACAAGTCTATTAACAGCAGCTTATACTGAGAATATTTGGAACCTGAACTGAAAGGGAAGATTGCTAGGGGCATATTTAAAAAGACTGGCAATTCATAGAAGGAGAAATGGAAATAGAGAAATGTGATCAAGTATTATTTGTAACAATCTACAGCATATGAATGAACATGGTGAATATTAATCTGCTTCATGTAGAGGGCCATAAACCTCTCAGTGTTCTATGGGTATTTTATCTTATATAATATATATATATACATCTTCCACTTGTCTTGTATCCTTTAAATTATTTTTTAAAGCAAAAAAAAATTATGGCTTTCTGAATAAACATAGCACTAAGGGATATTTGCCTAAAAATATTAAATATTAAAAATATTAGTAGATAAGTTTTATATTTGCTGTGTCTTCCTTTTTTGGGACTGTTATAGCACTGATAATTATGTTATGAGTTTAGACATCTCTCAGTGAAAACAAATGTCCCAGAGCTGCAAATTCTTCAGACATTGCTGTTTTGCTGCTTCCTTCCTCCTCTTGGACAAACCATGCATGCCTAAACCACTCTAATTTGAGTCAAGACCAGGCTATATGGATGGCCTAACACTGTATGATTAACCCATGAGCATAACAAACATGTGCAGGATTATGTGGTGTTATGGCATTTGGGTACAGGGCTCTGTGTTTCGCTGAATTACTGCCTAGAATTTCTCCTCTGCTGCCGGGTGGTGCCAAGGAGAGCTCACAGCCAGAGGCAGCAGGGCCAGTTGGGCTGAGCTCTTGCTGCCAGGGGCATCCTCCCCCTGTCAGCCCCGTGTCACCCTTGTCTGAGAGATAATTTGAGCTACCAAAGGAAGTGGCTTCATCCTGGAGTGAATGAACACCGTGCCTGATGGAGCTTCAGCTCCGGCATTGGTTGTTACTATGCTGATTGAAATCCTCTTCTTGTCATTAAGTGAAATGCTCTCTTTATAACAGGAACTGTTAATTTAAAGAGGGTAAATTCCACTTGAATTTTATCTGGAATTAGCATGTTGTCTAGAACAGCAAACAATTATTTTCAGTAGGAAATCCTTGCATACTTCTTCAGTTCCTCCAGCTCTTTTTCCAGTCCTGGTGAAGAATGACATCTCCGAAATGCTTTAAAGTTTGTCAGATCTCTGTCCATGCTGAGATAACATTTAGTTCTGGACAAGATTTCAGTTCCCATTAAGTTCCCTTCCCTCACTCCAGATCTTTCTCCCTCCAAGCAGTATGCTCTGTGCCCTGGACTGTTTTGTGTATGGCAAGGTTTCAGGGTCTCCCATAACTTTGAACCTGTGTTTTTTATCCTGATAGCACTGGCAAAATAAGAGGAAATCTTTGCTTTGGCATAGTGGTTGGCTTTAATGGACCCAACACCTGTCAAAATTGCAAAATAACAACAAAAATACAGTCTTCATCTGCAGAGGTCCATCCTTCTCCCTTTGAATTCTCAGTATTTTCTTTCTTACACCTTTCTAGCCTTACCTGTATTAACCTCATACGGAGAATATTAGTTTGAAGGAAGTGTAAAATTTTGTGAAACTATTATGGGATATAGACTGCCTTTGTCAAAAAATTTAACAATTTAATTGGAGAACTTGCTCAGAGTAGAAGTATGAAAGGTGTTCAAATAAAATCTACTTTACATCATCAGTTTATCCAATTGTTGCTGCAATTCACTGATTTGTTGGTGGTTTTAAACAGAGTTGCACCAATAATCTGTGAGTGTGATAGATCAAATCAGGGCAGACCAAATCAATCAATCTTCTCCTTTCCCACAAGTTTCACAGGGCTAGGGCTGGCCAGTTTGAGCAGAATTAGACTTTCAGAAGCCCACTGTCCTCTGTGAGACTGACTTTAGTACTGATCCTCAACAGGGAATGGAGGTATGTCTTGTCCAGGCTGTTCTGCAGAACAAAGATTAAAAAAAAAAAAAATCATCAACGTATTTCTCCCCAAATGTTCGTGCTTGGAAATAACAAGAATTAGAAAGGCTTCATGGTCAGTGACAACATGAGCTGATCTACACAGGCTGTTCAGCTGCACCTGGAATGGCTGTGCCATTTAAAAACTCCCAGGCTTTTGCTGACATAATGAAGAAAATAAAAAGATATGACAAAACCAGAATTGTTGCAAGAAAAGGAATAAAATCTTGAAGATCTGGGATTAAATCCTTATGATCTGGGGTTTGTTTCCTCTGCTGCCAGTAAAGGGAATGTTCAAAGTCTGGTTTTTGTGTTTCTTGAGATAGGGATATTTATAGAGTTGCTCATGGAAAAGAATTAGTTGAAGAAATTGCTCTGCGAGAGTAATAATTTATCTGTGGATGTAAGTGCTTTCACACAGTGATTTATTGGTCTTATTTTAACACCAGGGGGTGACAAATTGCCTTGAAGTGGTGTCATGTATGATCAGGTGTCTCTATAAAGGCAGATTCCCTATTTTTTTCCTGTTAGACTTTTTATGCTTCATGTTTAGCGATTTTTTTTTTTTGGACAAATATTTCACAAAGCTGTCACTCAAAATCTGCTAAGAGGTCCCCTGTGAACCTACAGATGCATAGTAAGGCACGCATGAGAAGGCAAAGCAAAAGTTTCCAGCTCTTAAGACAAACCTTGGCAAATGCCACAGGTGCAAAATGGTGACAGCAGGTGGCAAATTTCTGCAGCATCAACACAGCAGGGTGCAGTGGAGGTGAATGGAGCCCTCTGTGCTTTTCCAGGAGTCCACAGTTAAGGATTCATCACCCAAGTTTGACACTTGTGTTAAAAATGAAGGCTGCTGAAAATGTCTTTAAAACTCTTTTTGTGAGTCTCCCAACAGCTAGCAGTAGCCCTTCTGTCAGGGCTACTGAACCCACGGGGTCACCCAGCACTGAACCCACCACACCTGCCAATTCCTTTGTGCAGATACAACACACAGCTCTGCCTACAGAAAGAGATCTTCACTCTGCACTGGAGATGCTGCCTCTGCTGCTGCTCAGTCCATTAGAAATTCACCCTTATGGATTGTTCCCCAAAGGGCAGAAAGACCCCTCCTGTCCCCCCAAACTGGCTTTCAGAGTTACAGAAGCTGGAGGTTTTATGAAGTAGTTCCTATGTCTATGTCCTCTGTTCCTATTTTCTAACATAGAATTAGGCTGCAAAGCCCAGATAGTCAATTTTGGTTTAATTTAGAAAAAAATATCCAGCTCTGTGGCATACAGCTGCTTCTCTGAGAATACCCACCTGAATCAGTGGTACAGTAGTGCTAAGCTATCTTTAATTTAACATCACATACTTCACATTTACTGCAAGGATGTCAAGCTTGCTTCCAACTCTCTGTGTTAGGAGGAAGTTGAAGCCTCCTCTGATAAATTTCAGTCCTTATTTGCTTGTGGCTTCTGATCAGCACAAGTGTTACAGTTTCATCATCACCATCATCATCTTGCAGACTTTTTCTAACCTTTCAGCTTCTCTTGTAGCTCTTAACTACTCATGCTTTTCAGCCACCTCTTCTTTCTATTTCCAGCTTCAGAACAGACACTTTACAGGAATGGCCACAGGAGCATCCAGGATACAAACAGAATTGTTTAGCTATTCCCACTCAAAACTTTTTGTGCTTCTGCTGTTTTCCTTCTCACCACAAAGTCATCTTTGTACATTATGTCCACACGCCTTGAGCACCAGGGAATCCCAGAGACAAAGTGTTGGAGGAGCATTAAGTCAATAAGACAACCTGGCAGAACTGTCAGAAGGGTGTTTGAAACTACAAGGTCAAAATCATAGCATTCACTTCTACTTTTAAGCATTGAGCAAATCTACTCATAATACTTTATAATTTTTCCTAGATTTAAAATTAATTTTTTTATCATTGCATGAGGTTTGTTTTTTTAATTGCTGTTTCTGCATGACGGAAGAATAGAGAGAGGAAATCCAAAAACATTTTGAAAAAGGAGGAAGCCAATATGCAATATTTTTCAATAAATGTAACAAAATAAATGTCAGCTCAAGAGAGCCCTAATCAAAATTTGGCTTCTCTATAGTGGGTCCTAGTCACATAGAGCCAAAACTTGGGCAGCTCACTCAACCTGCAGATCTCCAGAAGGCTGCTGCCTTGCCTTTGTGAGAAAAGAATAGTTGCCACAGCAGGAAATGTTTTGGAGGTTTTAGTAGGTCATGATGATGGTGATGGTGATGATGACGAAAACAAAGAGGATTATTTTTCTATAGTCCAAAATCCACTGGTTCAACCTCCCTTGGAAAGGTCTGAGCTGGAAAGGGACATTTCCTTCTGTGCCCCTCCCGGGCTGTGCTGTGTGTTATCCATCAAGGCAAGGCAAGCAGAGCAGGGAGTCACAGTGAGGGTGACAGCAGCCCTGCTCACAGTGACACGGCCACAACCAAACCCTGGGGACAGAGGCCCCTTTGCCTGACCCAGAGCACCCAGAGCTCAGATGTCCTGCTGGAGCAGCGGGCTCAGCCGGCACTCGGAGTGGGAGGGAAAAGGAAAGAATCTGGATGTTCCTTTGGGATTGCTGGGTCAGAGCTAGACCTGGGAAATTCCAGCGATCCAGCCCCCCCACAGCTGAGGGCTGCAGCATGTTTTGGGAAGATAATCCCTTTTGACAGTGTTAGTTGCAGCCAGAGACATCAGCTTCATGTGTATCTCCCTGAACACTCTGAGTGCAGCTCACAGATAACACCTGCATGAGCTGGTGATGCTGCACTCAAAGACTCTCCTCCTTCCCTATTTTAAAAGACTTTACCTTACAGATATCTCTCATAAACTTTTTCTTTTTTTGTTTTTCTCACTTTTTTCCTCTTAGAAAACTAAGTTTATTCTGTAGGCTGTCATCCTGCCTGGAATGACTTAATCATCATGAGAATAAAATCTCTGCCACCTGAGCTCAAGGGCAAAGCTCTTTCACATGGCAGTAGCATTAACCTCAGACCCTAGAATGGAATACAGCTGCACACTGTGGATCTTTTCCACTTATTCCTAATTAAATCCTGTTTATATGAGTATGGCAAGTGCAAAATTTCATTTGCAAACACGAACGATGTCACTATCAGCAAAAATTTCTCCTGTGAACCAGAGGTTAGGAGTAAACCCTTCAATGAGAACCCACTAACCTGTTGCCTAAGAGGCATTAAAATAATTGAACACTTCTGCTTTTCATAAGAAATAAGAAATTTTTCCATTAGCTGTAATCAGTAGGAAAAATCAAGAGGTTGTGTTCTTTTATCCTTTAAGCTGGCAGCAGGCAAATTGACCTCTGTGACACTGCACTCAGCAAAGAAGCAAGATGCATCTTTCAAGCTGATTTTACTTCACATTAGGGTAATTCTGCAGGAACCCAGCTGCAGTTCCCACTAATGTCCCTGTCCTACCTCTAAGCTGATTAGTAATTCACCTCTATAATTTGCATGCCCTTTGAGACAAAAAACCAAAATGTTTGCTTAATGATGTATCCAAACACACATACGAAAAAATAGCTGAAAAATAAATGGGCTGAGTAAGGCTTACAGCTTTGAAAAGAGTCATAACATGATGAGTATTGGAGGCTACCACTGTGAACCCAGCAGGGAGCCCGGGGTGTGCAGGGAGCAGGGAGCACACACAATGCATCATTAGCAGAATGAGCTGGTGCATGCAGGGCAGATTTCCCATTGGCACTGCACCTAATGCAGCTGTAGGAGCTGATTGAGTTGCATCCGCAGAGCTCATGAGGGCACTGCTTTTTATTGATGTTTATTTTGTGTGGGTGAGTTCGCTGCTGCTGCTCTGGGGGAGTTTGGGAGGAGGCGCGACCGCCACAGCGCCGAGCTCAACTCTCCCAGGCTGGGTCTGCCAGCTCTGGGCTGGGCTGGAAGGGTTTAATTTATCCTCCCTCCATGTGGCACTGGTTGGTGGCAGTGTTTGAGCTGAGGAGCTGGAGAAACAGCTCACTGATGGTCAGTATCAGGGCTCCTTTCTGCTGATTCTCATGATAAAATAGCGAGTTCTTGCAGCTGATCCCAGTAGTCTGAGAAATTAACGAAACAAAAATGTCACATCCTGGTGGCACTGCAGCTTGGGGAGTTGGTGACTGTCGGACCATTCCCTTTTCCTGACCCAGAGATGGGGCAACTGTCAGGCGTTTTAAAATCTTTTATTCCATTTTCAGTCTCGTGAGACGGGTGAGACAATATAGATGTTATAATTCATGCCATCACAATCAGGAGCCAACTGTTTCCTAATTACAATACACTATAAGCATTTCTTGCCCTATCAGCTTTTGCCACACCATGCTGTAGATGCCTTAAAGCCAATCATCTAAAACTACCCCTTGTGGGTCCTACGACAATGCATCTCTCATAGCTCTGTTTCTCCAAACTATCTAGTCTTATTTGCAAGGCCATCCTTTGAAGCTTTTTTCCAGCTCCATTTCTGTCGCAACAATATCTGTCCTATTCCATGGCATTCCTAAGTCAGCATTGCTTATCTCAAAGTTTGCATACGGATGCACACTGTGTGGGCCTTCTGTCAGGCCCTGAGAACTCTCCATAAATCCATTTCCCACAGGTGACTTTAGGAGTTGCTTCCTTCAGAAGGAGGACTGGGAAATCCCTACGCAAAGCTGAACACAGACTAGTTGTTCCAACTACTGTAGCTACAGGTCTTGAAATTTGGATGGATCTCTTTGAGCATTACTGTTAATTAACAGCTTAATAAAAGAATCAGTAGGTCTGTCTTGCCTCCTTTTAGGTGACTTAAGAGAAGCTAATTTATCCCTTTTTCCTCTTCTATTCCCTCCTGGTTGGATCAGTCATTATAACTATCACAGCAAGCACCAGAAAGTGCCAGGATTGTTTTAATGGCATAAATATGTTTAATTATATCCATAACTCTAAGTATTCACAGATTATGTCCTATCTTTTCCATTCCAATTAATGCATGATTCTATATTAAACTCTCATTTTCCTCTTTCCTTTTTATATCACATTTTTATAACTTGGTTAAGGTTTTGTATAGAATGACTAGTTGCTCCAGAAGTAAAATAAAATGTACAGAATCCTTCCATTTTATAATTGCCCAAGCTGTTTCTTAGCTTGTGTTTAAAAATCCAGCATGCACCAAAGCAGCCATGGACACTACAGAGCACTATTTACAGGGGTATGAGATTTCTGGAACACTGTAAAATATGAGTGTTCAATCACTGCCAACCGACCATATCCCAATGCTCTCACAGTGCACTCTGAATAATCTAAATACCATATGTAATGCTCTCTGAAAAACCTGTGAGTTATTTATTGTCTTTTGATGCTGAAATTCTAGGTGAAAGAAAACCTGTGGATAAGTAGAACTCTGGCTTTAGTCTCACATAATCCTTTTCATTTCTGGCTTGTGAAAGGTGATAGAGTGATAAAATCCTAGAATGGTTTGGACCTTAAACATCGTTTCATTTCAGCCTCCCCTGCTGTGGGCAGGGACACCTCCCACTGTCCCAGGTTGCTCCAAGCCTGTCCAGCCTGGCCTTGGACACTTCCAGGGATCCAGGAGCAGCCACAGCTTCTCTGGGCACCCTGTGCCAGGGCCTCCCCACCCTCTCAGGGGAGAAGTCCTTACTAATATCTAAGGACTAAACCTTGTTTATCAGAACCATCAGACTTTGTCTTTCAAAAAACATTTCTTAGATAACTTTTTTTTTTCCTGAATATATACCAAATTTTGTCCTAGTTCTCTGGGGTATCTTCAATAATATTTGTGCCATGTTCTAATAAGTGCAGGAATCTGGGTGGAACTGATCAAGGGGAACTTCAAACTCGCAGTGTGGGACAGCAGAGAATACAGGCAGGTGTCATATTAATTGAGCACATCAAGGTGAGCATTTATGGTCCTGGACAATTGCATTTCAAAGTGTGGTCCAGGTGTCTGAAACTCCTCCCATTTCACAGTGACAGTGGTGTGCCCAGCACTTTTTGGGAGCCACACCCAACCTCTCCTGCAAACTTTGGTGCTGTAGGTCCACCCCACTGCTTTAGAGAGCAGAGGACATCTCACTTGCTGTTTTGGGGGTTCCTCCCTACAGCTGCATCAGTGGCTGGTCTATGTATTCTGTTCTTAAAAGCTCTCCTCTGTGCTGGCACAAACCATCCTTGCATTCTTTTTCCAGGTGGTTTCTACCTGTGGGAAGAGTTTCAAGTGTGGACAACAGCAAGGTTTGAGTCCTTACCTGGGTGTCTCAATCCACTCACAAGAGGAAAAGTATCTGTTTACAACCTGTTTGGCTTCATCTGACTGTTTTGAAGTTAACATTCAGTAAATATTCAGGGTAGAGTTAACACCCAGTGGGGCTGTGCTGGCTCTGAGAGAAAGAAATTTGTACAGGTGTGAGCCACAGGACAAGTGATGATTGGAATTGTACCATATCTTTATTTACAGCTCCATGGGCTTCCATGACTCAGTCATCTGAATGTGATGGGAAAAACACAGGAGAACAGCCAATATAAAATAAAAGAGTACAAAGTATTGTAGCCTACGTCCAGTACATTTTAAGGAAAGGTTCAATCAAAATTCAGCGATTATCTGTCATTAAATGGAACTTGCATTTTTAGAAAGGCTGCGTTTTAGGAAATCAGCCTCAAATTGATGTCCAGACAGCCGCTACTTAGTGAGCTGAACATATTGTGCTGCCAGTGGCATGGGAAGAACTCAGGTACCTGGGGCTTCTGAAGCACATTTTACCATCAATCAGGTGTTTTCACCTTACCCCAAGCTGTTTTCTTTGTACTGAGACATTTTACAGTATAATTAATTTTTTTATTGTTCTTTAAATGTGACACTCTGGATTGACTGGTCTTTTATGTGTGCAGATGACTACTCAGAAGCTGTAGAGAGCAGGTCTTTTTAAGAAAAATACAGAGAGTTCAGTTCAGTGTGTTTATTCATTGTTAATATTAATTCACTTCTTGATAGAAACAGTGCCTTTTTTATGCCTATTTGCTTCTTGCCTTCTCTATTCAGAGCAGTTAAGGTTTTTCTGAGGTTGCTTGAAGAACTAAAGCTCATGACCTACTCTTTATAATAATCAGATTAGTTTCTCATCAGCCTCCCTCTTCAGTTAAATAATATTTTTTCTGTCATTCAGTGGCAAATTACCAATCTGAAAGTTGCATCCTTGCCATAAAGTGATAGTAAGGTTGAGATAATTATTATCTGTCTCTAAATAGTTTGGTTGATTAGAAATCCAACCTGTAGACTCCCTGGTTTTACAGAAAAAACAACTTAATGAAGCACATGTAGTGCTAAGAACATTATATAGGGCACAGATATCAGATAAATTGTAAGGTCAAAGTCTTCTTGGAAACTATCAAAAGCCTTTTCTACCCAGGAAAAAGAAATAGTTAAATAACTGCACAAAGATTGTTACATCAGTGAGTATATTTTGGTCTTGGCACATGCCAGGCTGGAGGACAAAACTCAGAAAAAAATGATATTTCTTGTTAATTTTGGGATGTCCAGATGGTTTTTGATTATTCATTCTTGATTTGTTGTTTTTTTTTTGTTTTCAGGTTTTTTTCCTCAAGCATTAAAATGACAGCATTTTAAACAGCAGAATTGGTGTCATTCATTTAAAATATCTGACATAAATAACCAGGGATTGAGGGTTTTCTTGTGATGCTGAACAAAAAGAAACTGTTCTTAAGAACATCTTCTAAAAAACACCATTTCATGGTGACAACATCTTCATTTGGGTAATTGCCACTTTTGTGTATTCATCCTCTGATATTCATCTTCATTAAAGTGCAGGAGAGTGCTTTAACAAGTTTAGCAGCCCATAGACGCTAAACTTTTCCTTGCACTAATGGACGCAAATGTTAAGAAGCAAGACACTGCCCTCCAGCTGATTTGGTGAGGGCTGGATGCACTCCAGGACTGTCTGAACAGGATCTGTGGGCACAGGGGATGCACAGGCAGCCCACCCTGTGTGCAGGTCACAGCACACTGCCTCCTTCTCCCTCCTGCCAGTCACTTTCCCTCATTCCTGGGGGCAGAATTCTGCAGTCAGTGAAAATCACTGCACTTTTCTTCCATTTATGGTCATCAGGGGGGTCTGAAAATTTGCAAAAATGTTTGTTTTCACAGCTGATAGCACTTATTTTCCGACTAGGTTCTGTTTCTAAATCACATCAGCCAGTGTGTGTAACAGACCAGATGAAGGTGGCACCTGGCTGACTTGCTGAAGTTGTCACCCCAGTGCACACATCCTCTCAATCTGCCTCCCTGAGGCTGCCAGAAATGCTGCTTCATCAACTTGACGCTTGAAAGGAGAGGGGAAAAAAAAAAACAAACCAACAAACAAAACGCTGAGTTTACCTTGAAGCTTACCACGTTGGGTTTCACTGTAAGGCTGCAGCCACACAGCAACAGGGAGCTCAACAGAAGTGCTGGCATTCCTTTGAAGCAGGCCTTGTATCCTTTCCAAAGAGCAGGCAAAACGTTCAAAACACCTCCAGTGTGCTTCTGATGCAGACAGATAACATCAGGGCTGCAGCCCTGGAACCCTGTGGCCAGCAGGAAATGTGGATGAAAAATCTCTGCTGTGCACTGCTGCATGGACAGATATCTTCTTTTGGCAACATCTGTTCTCTTAATTCACTCAGCCAGAACTGGCACACCACAGCAGGAGGGGAAGCACTTTCCTCTCCTTCTTTGTCACTTAGCAATATTATTTTGTTCATCTCACTAACTTCACACTGTGGTGGGTCCAGCCTAAACAGCCTGTGTGCAGGAACTATGCATGATTGTTTAGTCACCACTCTCATTTTTAATCAAACTTGAACGGAAAGCCTCATTGTTCTTAGATGTAATTTATTCTGCCTGAGGCTATTCCAGGAAAATTTTCACACATAAAGGTAGACTTGGTGGGGAAAAAAGGAATAAACAGCTTCTAAAGGTGGTGTCTAATAAGAGTGCTGCTGGGAAAAGGTTTTGAATGCATTAGCAGTGCAATTACCTAAACCCCATGTTTTTTTATAAGAGCTGAGGTGGTCGCTGGAGAGATCTGACTTTGCTCTGTGCCCAGGCAGCTGCTGTAAATGATGGCAGCAGCACCAAGCTGTGACAGACCTCCTCAGGGGGCAGGTGGGCCTATGCCAAGGTAAAAACTGGAGTCTGTCTAAGAAAAGTGCTTGTTAATGAGGAGACAAGAGTTTAACTGTGGCTGTTTTGGTTAGATTTTGGCATAGCTGGCAGTTTAACAATAAGGTTTTGGTAAAAGGAAGTTGTCAATGTATTTACCTTAACAGTGTGCATGTTGTTTGTTATGTGTGACTCTACAGAGAAAATTATCTCAGCTGGGCTTTGCTGGTGGCATGCCTGGAAGAAAAATTCAGCCTCTGTGCCTCCAGCAGTCTTCCCAAAGCCAGCAAGAGGAATGGTCACAGCAGGAGGATCCCCCACCAACCTCCTCAACATGAATTTGTCTTGGGCTTGCTTTTGGAAGAATGAGTCTCAGGAGGGACTGGCTGAATTTTGACTCTGTCTCGGAGTGCTTTGACTGCAAACAACAGCACTGACTGCAGCAAAAGCCTGCATCACTGTAAGTTGTGGCACAGGAAAAAGCAAGCTGTTAAAAGGGGAGGCAGGGGGAAGGCAGGCTCGCCCAGACCTGCTCCAGCACACGGGGTCCATCCCTGCCCTGCACTGAGGATTATCTGCACAGGAATGGACCCACTGCTTGCACTTTGCAGACCTCAGATCATCTTCCCCATTTCAGTCACAGTGCCCTTGCCATACACTCAGCCAGCTTTCATTTCATCTATTTCATGTTTCTGCTTTACAACACCGATACCCTTTACGTTCATTTTTTCTTAGTCTTCTACATTTTGAGAGGAGAGGAGCCAAAGCAGAACACAGTTTTCAAACTACAGATACCACATGAACTACTGCAGTGTGAAACTTATCTTCTCCATGTTCTATTCCTGTCCAAATAGTTCCCAATAAATTGTTTATTTTTTAACTCCACAGGAGCATTGATCTGAGTTTTCCTGGGACTGGCTGTTACAGTGCTCATCTCCATGCCCATGGCTATGTGGGTAGAGCTCTCTGTGTCTTCTTTCCACTACATCCCTCTTATTTTTTCTGTATATTGAATTTCCTTACCTTCCACAAATACATTGATCCTCAGCTTACTATTCTGATGGTTTAGTAACATCTGTAGAATTTTTCACCATGTTCCAATGCCTAAAAAAAGGCTGGAGGCTGTGCCCAACATGTGAATGAGCCTTCCATGATTTATCTCTTTTTCCAAACAGCTTTGTGCAGAATTTGAGCAGTAGGATTGAAGCTGTGGTTCTGAGCTGACCACCTGGGCTGTCCTGTATATTCCTACCTGTATCTCTGAAAAACCAGACTGAACCAAAAGGTAAATCCATTCCACTGCCATTAGTCGGGGAAACGTTGGGTCACACCAAAACATCTAACTTCTTTATACTAGTTTTCCCTCAAATTGCCTGAGAACCCCAGAGAATCATGGTGAGACAATGAATTTTACATGACACTAGTTTCCATATTCAGCTGGATGATGGCAAGCATGGGGCAGCTGAGCTTTCTGCTCCATTTTTCCTAAATATCTACAACTCTGTGCTTACACTCTGTATTCTTCCTCTGAAAATCTCCTGTTGCCGAAGCCAAAGTCAGTTTTGTATCAATGAGTGGAATGCTGAATATTCCTTACAGACTACAAAATACAAATTAATTGGGATATACTTTTCTGGATATTTCCAGTCTGGTATCTGTAGACATATCTTTAGGACTGAGGGACTTTAGGCTGAGGAGCAGTGCCCCTTTATGGAAGACTACTGAAGCCATGAAAACAGATTTTAAAGTGTGCATTATTTGCTGTGTATAGGTAATGAGCAAGAGAAGAAATGTCATGGTTTTCCCCTTTTAAATGCTCCTGTCTTTCAGGTGAAACTGGTTTTTGGTTTTTTTTTTTTCCTAGTACATCCTTATTCATGCTGGCCCTTATCTTCTCCAAATAACTGCTTCTTTTTCATTTAGTAGTGCATGCAAGTCTGCACAACTGCACAGACTTATAGATATATTGGGAGATTGGCTTTCAAAATACCAATCCAGTGACTGACAACAGATTCAGTAAGGCCCGGCATGACATCAATTAATATTTTAGTAGGGTTCTCATACTGCTTCACTGTAAGGGAGAAATTGCCTTTCAAGTTCACAAATTAATACAGAAAATGAATCTGCTGCTGAGGTAAAGAAATTGTCATGGAATCTTGAGAGGGTAATAATGAAAGGAATGCTCCTAGATGGATCTATTGTATTTCACATTGCAGCAGCCTAGATAACCTCAAGCAATCTATGAAGTTTGGTCATGAATATAAAGCCAATGTGCATTAGAGAACTGCTTTACTGCTGAGTGTGTAATGTCTTTACAGAGAGAATTGTATGGAGCAGAGTCATTAGTGCTCTACATTTCTGAAGTCTTTGTCATGCTTAATATTTTTCGTGTATACTCTTATAACTCCTGAGAGCCTTGTTTGGTCATTGCTTTGCAAGGGTGGCTTTGATCCCCTGGTTTGGGTTCATTGGCTCTGTCACAGCCTGGACCAAGCACGACAAAACCCTTGTCAGTGCCATCGTTTTAAAGCATTTCCCTCTCACAGTTTGATGGCCAGCTCGGAGTCAAGGACAGTAAAATATGCTCTGTCTTTAAAAGGAAGCATTGAAGCGAGGTTTTTCTCTTTCTACCCCCACAGTGAAGGGCAGGTCTCAGCACCTCAGTGCTCAGATTTAATGAGTCACACTTTTTCAGCTCTCTGCAGTTTGGAATACATGGACAAGAACACAGCCTGAGGTTTGCAGGCTTTCAAGTGAAAGAAATATCAATTCTCTTAGAGTTACCTAAAGCCAAGCGTAGAAAGAAAAGTGTGTGTGCCTGGGAGGTTTTTGGTTTTCCTGATCACTTTCTCAATAATTTTTATGTTTCTATTCTGCAATGAGCTCTCGTCTGCTCAGAACATTTGAGTGTTTTAGAGAAAAAAATAAACAACTAGGCAATTCCCTCTCCAGCCCTACAAATGCCAAAATGCTCACTGGCACAGGTAGTCTTGGATCCCTGGAAAAGGGATCATCTCCTCAGCCAGAGCAGAAGCCCTTAGAACTGAAGGGCTCCATCCCAGAGCTCTGTGCTCAAGGAAGAAGGTAGAAATTAATAAAAAAAAATTTAAAATGAAGTCTCTGTGTCTGGAATTCAATGCATTTTATTTTCTGCCAGAAACACAAGCACTTGAGTGCTTTCATAATACTGAGAATGGTCCTGAAGGCACCTGTTAACTCCCAAAAAAGAACCAAACCTAAAAATAAAATCAGGAGAACTTCAGGCATAATAGAAAAATCCATAGAATATACTCAGTGAATTTAGATGTTCATGAAAGGTGACAGTGAGTGAAACAGAGTTCTTTGGTGCACTCTGGGCTTCTTTAAGCCATGGCAGGGATTTCATTGTGAAAATTGATCAATTTCTCCAACTGTCTGAAATAGGAGAGGAAAATAAAGCAGATGTTTCCTTAGCAGAGTTAAGACTAGAAGGTACAGAAGTGGAGATCTAAATAATTTCAAATCTCATTTTTTATGACACATTTGTGAATTATTTTCATTGTGCACTTGCAATTAGAGAGCACAACAGATGGTAGGGGTTCAGTTTAAAAAAAATAAAGAAAATATTTCTTTTCAAAGGTGATGGTGCCAGGATTTATTTACTACATCTGAAAGGTGTTTCTCACTTCTCTCTGCAACTGAAGTGCTGCTCCACTGGTATTAAATGGAAATGAGGGCAGACCTAAGGGCATGGCTGCCTGGAATCTGTGCATGCACTCTGAGTGAGTCACAGCACTCTCTGTTTGTTATTTCCTGATGAAAACCTCTCCACAGTGTCAAACGTGATGAGAACTATGGCAACTCACAGCAGTGCTTGGTGTGAGGGAGCAGGCAGCTTTCTGGTCAGAAATCCCATGGCTTGCTGATACAAAGTCGTGCTGTTGCCACTCTGCTCTTTCTCACTC
Source organism: Irena cyanogastra (assembly GCA_013397155.1). Lineage (NCBI taxonomy): Eukaryota > Metazoa > Chordata > Aves > Passeriformes > Irenidae > Irena > Irena cyanogastra. Next base: position 71,290 of record VWZV01001722.1, on the reverse strand, counting down.
CACGTCTTGCAGGGTGAAGGAAACCCAGGTGGTTCCAAGGAAAAGCCTTGCAGCCGGGAATGCACCCTTTTCTGAGCTCAGTGTTCTACTGAAATAAATGCCACTGAGCACAACAATTGAGAAAAATGCAACAGCTTGAGGTTTCCATGAAATCACATTCATTCCATCTTGGCCAAAGACCCTGAATGAGCCTGCACCCAAGTTCTTGGGTTCCTAAAGTTGATGCCAGTGCCATTGGCTGGTGAAGGATATAGTGTGATGTCACAAAAAATCAGATATGCCTTTGCAAATGTGTATGAACCATATAGATTAATTTTCTATATTGCATATTACTGTGTACACTCAGAAATACTGTAATATTAGAATCTGTTCTGGTGTTCCTGATTTTGTGTTAATATTATTAAAAATACATTTATAGTTCGCTTCCAAAAGTCAAAAGAACTGCTTGCCAAGACCCCAGTTGCCTGGTCACAAAGCAGATTAGTGGATTATGTATGGAGCATTTTTATTTTTAAATCCTTAGTTTGGGTTGCACTGTTGTCTTTGCTTATTTTGTTTTTGTTTTTGTTTTTGTTTTTATTTCCAAACCTTTTGCCTTTTACTGTGATGACATCTTAGAGAAGTACCTAAGTTCATACTATGAGCAGACATTTAATGACACTTAAAAAGTTGAGGCATGGTTTCACCTCCCACTTCTGTTCTCTTTATGGCAGGAACATATTTTACAGATGAATGGCTCTGGAATATAGCTCTAGGTGATATTAAATAAATAGGTAGAGGGGCATAGCTTATCATAATTCATCATAAAGTTTTGCCTCTAAAGAAAGATACACAGTTGTTGAACAAAAGGCATTTGGCTGTGAAATGGGCTGTAAAATCACTGAAATACAATTTGCCAGATGTGAAATTAAAATAGTTATTTGCTTTGTTCACTGCAGTAGCCAAGAACTTTGCACACTGCAAGTCCACAGTCTGCAAAAATAAATTTCCAACACACGTCCAAGTTGTGTTTCAGTTCTGGGTGTGAAACACGAGTGCTGCAACATGTGAGGGGTTCCTATTTCTACTGTAAGGAAATAAGTAAATTCTTCTGTTTTGGAAGGAAAGAAGGAAGATAAATGGCAAAATTTCCTGTAAGTAAAGTAGCAGCTCTCCCCAGACTCAAATACAGAAATACACACTTGGGTCTGAGGCCAGGCTGGTGCTGCTGATGTGGAGGCTGTGGTAGACAAAATGTTCTCAGTTCTGAATCTCTGTGGAATTTGTGACTGGCTTCATTTCTCCACCACCATTTCCTGTGGGACAGGACTTTGCACAGTGAGGAATCCTTGTGCTCTGCAGGTACTTCATGAACTCCCATAAATGAATGTTTTGCCTCGTTGTCATGTTTCTAGAATAATCTACACGTGCGTACAGAAAAAAGAAATTGTACTGTTGTTAAGGTAGCATAATTTAGCTTGCAATATGAATCAGATAGGGATGGTCAAAGACAAAATCTGAACCTAACCAAGCCACAGTTATTGCCATATACAACACTCTGTAGCAGTGACTTACAACATCACTCCCAGACCTGCATTATGACTTCTGCAAAATTCCTTTCCACAAATCTCTACTTTGCTTTTTCAGCAACAGCTTCTTATGTGCACTTTAAAAACAATTTCTCCAACATAAATTTACCAGCCTTTTTTAAGTAAAAATGCACTTTCAAATAAATTCTTCATATTTTAATATAAATATAAAATAATTTATAAATTCACGTATAAGACTCAGACAATTCTTCATTGTTTTTCAAGAAAGCAAAAAAAAACCCCACCAAACACTTAATGCTTTATTAGCTTTGCTGTTTTCACTATGTGGGCTCACTGAAAACAATCCAGCTGATCTCATTTGTTTCCCTAAGTAAACGGCACACTTCACCCCCTACATTCTTCTCAGAAACATTTCTGATTTTTAAAATGAGGTTGAATTTTTACTGCTTTTTAGTTTGCATTGTTTGGAGGGATTTTGCCATAAGCTGTGCCAGTCACTGCATTAATAAGAAAATATTATCCAGAGAAACCCAGCTGGCTGATTTCTGGTGTGTGCCGCTGCTCCGGCTGATGGCAAGTGACCATGATGCTGGAGGCACACAAAACATATCAACTGCTGAAGGAAGGCAACAGCCAAAGTGATGCATCTGGCAACAATCAGAGCTGAAACAACCACGGAGGCCTCGCCTGAGCGTGCAGTTGGCACAGCAGGGCAGGAGTTGGTTCGTCAGTGGCTGATCACTGACGGTCCGTGTATCACACCTGCCTCCTCCGCACCCTGGTAAATACGGATTTTCAGTAGGAAGGATGCATTTGAAATGGATTGTAACGCCAGCAAGCTCTCAACACTGATCTTTAATTGCTCCTTGCCTGGCAACAGCTCATGGAGGCGCTGTTACCTGTGGCTTAGAGATGGAAGGGATGGGAGGAAGCAGGATGAAAGAACATCCCCAAAGCCCAGGATGGGCAGGTTCTTCTGGCTGTGAGGTGAAGGCACGAATCCGTAGCACGGCTCAGAAGCTGTGATATGAAGCAATGGGAGCAAAAATGATCTGCAGGGCAAGGTGAGAATTTGATTGCAGCACTACACAGTGTTTGCCTGCCGGGTTTAAATTACCCAGCATTGCAGAAAGTCAGACACGTGACCAAGGGCTCGTTGTTTTGAGCTATAACTGCACCAAAATTGGCTCTAGCTCAGCAAAAAAAGGAAATGAAGTTTCTGCAGTCCAAAGCAGGCCTTGTTCCTATGAAAATTAATGATTGAATGAAAGAGGAGAAAAAAGGCTTTTATTAATCTGACCCCTGGAAATACGGATATGGATGGATATTTTAGATTTACTGGAGACACAGTCATGGAATGGGACATAATAGAGATTAACCCAAAGCCTAATTTAGTAAAGTAACAGCAAGAGAAACTATTTGATCAAATTCAGCCATATTGTACCCTACTGACTTTAATATATGATGACAAATTTAATTTAGTGGGAAGAGAATAAATCCCTGCAGTTCTTCAAATTCCTGTTGTCATAACTTCTCCAGTGAAACACAGTGACAGTTTTTTGCAACTCTTCCCCAGCAAATGGCAGAAAATCTTTCCTCACAAAGTGCAATTTCCATTACACAGGGCCCATATTCATTCACTCAGCTCACATTCAGCTACTCTCCATTTCTTCTCTGTGTTTTATTTCACCAGGCAGAGCAGAACAACTCACACAAACCTAAACTCTCTCACTAAAAATGAATAAATAGTGAGTGTTTAGAGAGCCTTGAAGATACCTTCAGTAGTGTAAAGAGGCAAAAAACCACTCAAGCCTAAATAAAAGTCCATCAGGAGAACCCAGTGTGTTTGTTTGCTGCTGTCACATTAACAATGCTATCACTGTAGGTTTCTGCATGGACAGTCCAAAGGGAAAAAAAATTATTCAGATAAACTGAACACAAGCACTGAAATGTCTTTATTTCTGTGCTATGCTTTCAGCATTCACATGGTACTTTACAGAAATGATCTCTTTTTGTGTGAGTGTCTGATCTGTCTCCCCTCATCCTTCCCCTTCCTTTTGTGCTGGTTTTCCCACTTTTATGTCTCACTGGATGTCTCCTCACCCACTCCTCATTCTCTGCTTCCTCTGCCCACATATACTTCAAAAGTTTCTCTTTTCTCTTTCTACTCCCTTTTAAAATAAGTTAAATGTCTTATTGATAAACTTCAAGAATGTTTAGAACACAGGATGTAAAAATCCTCCACACAGATCACTGAATAACTCCACAGTTAAAATACTACAAAGAACAATATTCCTAATACATATACAAAACCCCCACAAAAATAAAAAAAACCTTTAAATTAAAATTAAATTCATCAGAAATTCCAATATTAGGAAAAAGAGAAATGCAAAATCTAAATTTTGGAACACACTAAGTCCACCAAGATCTGAAATTAATGAGAAATGTGAATATTATTAAATCATTATCAAATCATTTATTCTTTGGCTTACACAATGTACAAACATTTTCAAAACCAAATCATTGATTATACACAGTAACTGTGTCGCCAGTTACTTAATTTCTGCCTGTGTACAATTGGTCTACAAAAGAAATCGCCAGTAAAATAATTTTGAATTTTATTAACAACAGACTGTCTCTGACCACATTAGTTATTTAACAGAAAAAAAGTACTTTTATAAGTATAATATAATGTCAAAATGTTACATACAATTCTTACTTTCTATTTCACAAAATTCAGCATTTTGGAGAGCAAAATCATGCTAGTTGCGGTAGACAATTCTGTGTCAAAGCAGAGTTTAGTGTATATTTTATATTTCACTCAGAATCTGAATGGCATGTTTCATTTATGAAAGTGTTTTCCACATTTAAATCTCATGGGGCAGATGAAGAAGGTGTGAAGCCAGCTGTAATGTGTGGCCCCTTCATGATTTTCTCCCTGGAATTTCTATTTATTTATTTTTTTATAGAAATCCTCTCTTTTTTTTTTCTCATTTTAAACCAAATTAAAGTGTTTTCCTTTTTGAACATGGTGATGAAAACACAGTAGGCTGGGCATCCACAATACCATGTTTACAAAAACTGTCTTTGCAGAGCAGAACTGAGCATTTGCCAATATATATATATACACAAAAAAATTAGCAGAAATCAATATCAAGACTAAATTTCCCTCATAACTGGCCTCCTGCCTGAGAGCTCCTGCATTAATAGAGTAGAAATGCCAGTACAATTACAAAGGGCCACTTGACTATTCATAATTCCAATTATTTTATCTCATTAAAAACCATGCCAGGACAGATACCTCTGTTGTTATTCAAGTCCAGGATTGAAATAAAAAAAACATATTACATTCTTCCATTATAAGAATATTTTAGCGAAAAATCTCAGCTCTTTTTATGTTTTGATTACCTCTTCATTCAATTTGCATTTTCATTGGCACTTCAAACATATCTGCTTTGGTTGTGTTCTCTGTTTTGTTGTTCTGTTTGCATTCCATTGAATTGTTCCACATGAAAGGGTTGATTCAATCAAGCACACGAGATTTGCTTTTCTTTACTTTAATACAGCAATATCAGTGACACAGTGTTGCCCTTTCAGTAGGGGTGTATTCTGAACATCAGTTTATCTGATCAAGACAAGTATTTTGCTGAGCATCCCTATCTCCTTCAGTTCAGATCTTGTTTAATACCACAGTATGTGCTAAACTCTCCTCTGTATTTTACAGGTACAAAGCTGTTCCAATGGAAATTGAGAAGCTATTTGTGCAATTGAAACAGAAGGATGAATTTTTGCATAAAATATCCTGGAAGAGATTTTACCTTGAAAAGTCACCTCACAAACATTTGTACTGGAATAGTAATTTGTGTTATGGACTGCCTTTGTTTGCCTCCTTAATTTGTTTAATACATAACCTAGGGAAGACCCAGAAAGGAAAGGGGAGGTTTTCCCTTGTGTGGATTTATTTTGAGAGAATGACATAAACTGAGGTTGAGGTGTTCCTAACTGCATTTCAGAATTAGTGACAACAGCAGCAGTTTATTTCATTCATCAAGGGGTGGACGGGTGTTTATCTCTAGCCACTGTAGGCTGCCTTCCCAAGTGCAGTTTCATTTGTTATCATACAAAAAGAGGGTGGATTAATCCTGATTTTCTGTGGGCGTTACGCAGCCGCTCTCTCAAATTCTCTTTTAACAAGGAAAGGCTTATAAAGTGCAACATCAGCTCTATCAGCCATGCCAAAAGAGATGGTACTGGAGCTGCAAATGTGAAATTGAAGATGATCCTTCAGTTCTGACTGCGGCTTAGCAGGGTGCTGTGTGCACTCTGAGATCACTCATGATTGTCCAGGCAGTCATCCACAAGGGCCAGAGAGTGGAGGAATGGAGGGATTGGACTCTCCCAGCTATTCACAATTAAATGCCTGAACACTGCCTCAAGTGCTCTCCAAGTGGGACCCTTGAATTTGTCACTGAGCAAGCTGTATTTCTTTAAGAAGAAATCTGTGCAGCAGTGGGGGAAACATGTTGGAAAACTAACTTTTGCACAATAATGTATGATCCCTGTATCCATGGTTAATGCTTAGTTTTATACCTACAGAGCTTAGTACAAATACCAGGGATTACTGTGGCCTTGTGTTATCTTCCTCCATCTGTGACTAATAAGTCTTCTGCCAGCTGATGCTTCCTTGTTTACTTATATCAGTGATTAATATGTACCAGCTGATATCTTAGATTTGAGAACAGGGTTGTGTGTCAGAGCCAAGAATGAGAAGTAGGTTATGACCTGACCACATATTTGAGATAGATTCATCAGAAAGTCTGGAACAATATCCAAATAATTCCATGGACAAACACAGTGGGGAATCATGCCTGCACCAGGGTGATTGCAGCCAGCCATGGCCATCTGGGGCTGTAAGAACTGAGCAAAGCAACAGCCTGAGGAGATTCTCCTTCCTGGCTCATCTGAAGGTGTCACTAAGGGCATTTATTGTACTTTTTGGACAGCTTATAATAAAATATAACACATTTGTCTTCTTAGATGTCTGAAATCCTGACAATCCTCCATGTACAGTGTTACAGGTCTGTTATCCACATAAAACACACAATCAAGCGTGTTTTATCAATCAAGTCTTTGCATCTCTTTGCTGCTTCCATCTGCAGGAGCTTCATTCTATTATCTTGTAGACTGAAAATAAACTCCCTGGACAGGGATTAGTGAGGGTAAAGCCAGGTATTTGTCCAGTTGGTTAGGATTTTTTAGTTTGTTTTTGCCAATTTGCTATTATGTTATGCACTGGAGATTCAGATCACAGCAAGGGTGAAAGGGGAAGAGAGGTAAAAGAGCTGAAATCTGTAAAGGCTAACAGAGGTTCAATGTAGTTTGGGGAGTCTTTTTATTAACCATCACTGCAAACCACTGTCTCAACTGGTTGTTGGTGCTGTGGAATTTTTTTAGGGCTTTCTTAGTAGAAGCTGGAAAGAAGGTGATGCTGCAGGACAGCCTCCTGCAGTCTAAGCACACCCGCCACTCAAAGCGTGGAATGCAGAAATCTGGTTTCATGTGTTTGTAAATTGTGCAGAAATGCACCAACTGCCAAATGTACTCGAAGTCCTCACTGTCGTGTCTGGCACACTTTGGTCTGGAAAAGAAAGGGCAGAGTAAAGAAAAGAATGCATCAAGGTTCTACACAGCCCTGAAAGCGACAGAGTAACAGAGATTTGTTGTTCCCTGCTCCTCCAAATGAGGATTTGAAGAGGTAACAGATCAAAAAATATTCCCCAAAGTGCTCTTTCAACATTTTATTATTAACCTGGGAAATATCTTGTGTCATCCATTGTGAATGCACTTTTCTCCAGCCAAATCCATGGGAGGAAAATCTATCGACTGTTGTTGCCTACAGTGATTTCTCTGTATGCTCAGAGAGTTCACTGGAGCCTGGCAGGGCTGTCAGAGGGACATCATTGCATGTTTCCTCAGCTTGCCTTCCTCTGGTATCTTCTGCCTTAGGCTCTCACTTTCAGGGAGTGGAGACTGCAGGTGGGGCTCATCAGCCACTTGGTTTATCTCAGAACAGAAATCTTTGTATTTTCTCCTCTTCCCAGCCAGTTTCAGAAACGTTTGCACAACTTTTCTTTGAATCAATCTCTGTTTTGAGCAACCGAAACTACGACAACAGTCATATAATAGAATCCTTCCACTCTACCCTCCTTTCGCCCCTAAAAAAAATCCAAAACCCTGAAGTACATCTTCAAGGTACCAGTCTGCTTCTGGAAAGCACAGGTGTGGCAGACACGTCAGGAAAGCCCTTCCCTTGAGGGGAGCCCTTCCTCTTCCTCACTTTCTGCAAAACTCATTCTGTTCTGCAGGTATCACGTGCAAAGTAATTGATGACGGCAGAAAATGCCAGCCACTGTTTGCCTTTACACCAAATAAAGGGTTTTATTTTGCAAACAACAGACAGACCAATATTCTGAGAAAGCTGAGTAGGTTTTATGGTTCCTTTAGAGACATTTTGCGACACATTGATAGAATTATTTAAACTACAACACAAACAGAAACCAAAACTGACTTTGCTGAAGGCTGCCCTCTGAATTTTTAAGCTGCTCAGATGGAACTCAATGCACAAGTGTGGTGGATCAGAGCAGGAAGAAGTGTCAATGTCTTTGAAAGAGCTTCACAAAAGTCATCACACCTGATAGGGATATTTCAGTGATGTCTTTCTCTGTCAAAAATGAATGAAACCAGATAATTTGGAAATGTGGTTAGAGATCAAGGTTTCCATTTTGGGCCATGAAGCCTAACTGAGGTTCAATGTTACTATAATAACTAATAACTGAATGTTATTGTTACTACTGAATTATGGTTACTCCATTAGATTAGAATCTGGCAGACATTGGTGTTTCCAAACACCGATCAACAGATGTTAATCACAGATCAGGGAAAATTCAGTCCTCTGTTAGTAAGTAAGACACTTCAGCCACCTTTCATGCATCATGAGGATTTCAACACCGCCAGCTCAAGCTTGTTATTTTCTGGTGTAAAGCTAATTCTGTGCAATTTGTGGCCAGCACTGCTCCACAGCCACACAGGGTGCCATGAAACACCTCTGCCTACAAGCACCCAACTCTCAGTTCCCCTCAGGGGAGAAACAGCAGGAACCAAAATCACCCAGGGAATCATGTGCACTAATTTATACACAGATATACACATTATGCATATATACACCCCAGAGATTATGTATATTTATATACTGGCACCTGCACTCTGTGCTGAACAGCTGTACCACAGGGGAGCAGCCCTGGCTGTCTGCATTTGCTCTTAGCTCTGCTCTTGACTCCATGAGCTTTCTTTGCTAATGATGCTGACGTTCTTTGCCAGCTAACGAGGCAATTCCTGCTCTCTAACAATGCATCTGTTTCCCTTGGCAGCTGTGGGAAACCTGAAGTGTATTCCTATTTGCCGGCCGCCTGCTGCCCAGGGATTCTTCCTCCAGTGTCTGTGTGCACAGACCAGCTCCTGCTGCTGTTGTGCCAGCTGACCTGATGGTGATGGCTTGTTTTTATCACAGAGAAAACTGTGAATTCTGTTCTAAAGCCTTTGTCAGGACTTTTCATATCTCCTCATTTTCCTTGTTGAGCATTAAGCCTGTCCCTGTAAAGCTGTTTCTGTCAACCATGATATTATTCCCCCAAAGTTTTATCTTTCCATTTCTGATGAGCTCCTGTCACCATGTGGATATTGTTCCCCAAATTAATCAGATCCTGGCTCCTTAGCTCAGTCTCCTTCTCTATCCTGCATGGTGACATGACCATCTTGCAAGCACAGTGTGTTGGCTCACATCAGAGTGCTGAATATAGAACAAATACACTCAACAGGGTCTGCATCTGTATTCAAAATTATTGTTTTATATAAATTAATAATTCCTCTCTGCCTGGCTTCCCAGACACCCCTTAATGGTTCTATTTTCATCCCTCTCCCTTGATAAATTCCTGTTACCATCCAAACCAATATTCCTTCATAAGTTATTACTCCATAACTCACCTACTGGTCCTTCTCTTTGGTCTGGAAAAGAGATTGAATTGCTAATTACCTTCTACTGCAGCACTGGAAAGTATTTCCTCACCAGTATCAATCTTTCCACGAGAAGGGAGAAAGGTAATGATACAATTATAATCTCACCTAATATTTTGATACCAAATCAGAATGATACCTGGTTACTCCTTTCAGGCATCCCAGCTGCTCTGAGGGAACTCCATCCTGTCACCTTCTTGAGCCACCTCTGCACTCACCAAGATTGTGGCCCCCAAATCAATCAGGATTTCTGTCTCCAGCTGCTTGCACCAGTGACAGGGAACGTCCTCTAACAGTGCTGGGCCACAAAGTTACCTTCCACAGGTCATCTCCCAGGGCCTTTTTCTCCCTCTGCTTCCTGTCTTTCTCCTATCTTCCACTTGAATATTTATAGGATTTTTTTTCCCCCTGGTTGGGGTGTAACACTGTGGGAGGCTGACCAGCAAGCCTAAGCTTCACAGGAGACTTGTTTCTCAGTTTGCTTCACTTCACTGCATCTCCCAGAACACTTGGCACACTAATACCTGCCTCAACAGGCTCCTAAAAAAAACAAAAACAACCCCAACCAAAACCAAAACCTTAGAAAGTCTGAGGTTATCATAGCAAAACCAGAAGCTAAAATAATATTTGGAAATTAGGAATTGCTCAGTTCTGCAGTCCTGCTGGCATGCAGTTGTAAAAGATCTTTTCCCCTCTCTCTGTGTTTGCACACTTGTTTAACAAGGTCTTTCTCCTGAGAATGTTAACTACAAAGTTCCAAAGGAATGACAGATTGTTGGGTTTTTGTTCCCTAACAATTAAAAACAAAAGAGAACAAGTAAATCCACAGAAATGCCTGATGTAAAACACAAACAGAAATAAACTTAAGAGAGTGCTGCCAAAAATCCTAGGAAACAAACCCACATATTCTATTAAAAAGTCACAATAATTATTCCACAAAGAAACCCCAACATGTTCCAGGAGAGAACATGAGTACAACAGTGCTGCACAGAATTATATGTTTTCAAGCTCCCTACAGTTCATAGGCAATATTATTCTTTGACCTAATAGTTGATTCACAGACGTTTAAAAAATATATATTAAAAAAAAAAAAAAGAAAGAATCTCCCCAAACTACAAACTACTTCTGGTTTATCTGAGAATCTCAGAAGAGCATGTGTGCAGCTTTATGACAGAGGAGCTGAGTGTCTTTCTGAGTCTCTATTCACAGTTGGGAAAGATGAACTTTAAAATGCGTTTTTTAACAAGAGAAGCAGGGTTCTAAGTGATTTAGTCTGCTAAAGTCACATTAGTACATGTGTAACTTATAAAAATTAAGAACTTTTTTAGTTGCTGCTTAAAGTTAATAAGCCTATCTCCATGAATGGAAAGCACTCTGTGTTTATTTACTTCAGAACGACAAGAGAGACAGTTGACAATGCCTTTTTAACTGAGACCTTAAACCATTAAAAGCTCTATATAAGGCCTTTGAAAATCCTTCAGGAGAAATTAAATAGGAAGTGTTTATCTCCTTCAAAATGAAAGCTCCTCTGTTTATATAGAAGAGTATTTTGAAAAATTAAAATAACGCTTACAGTTCTGTTTCTGGGGTTGAGCAGAGGTAGCTGTGGACATTAGGTCACATATTCCTTGAAACAGGTGTTAAATTTCCATTGTAAATAGCTGTCCTACAGAACAATTTTCACTCACCATGAAGGCAGTGAAAGGAGAAGTATCAGGTCTCTGTAGAACATTGCTCCCTTTGTTTGTTTTCAAGAATCTGTCCAGTCCTGCTTGTCATTGTTGACTGATACATAGTCTTACAAGAGAGAGTTTTTGCAAGGAGAACTCATAATTGTTCAGAAAAAATTACCCCATAGCTTTTGAGTTTGAGGACAGTAATTTAAAAGGTGTAGAATTATATCAAGAAGCTTGTTTCCCTTCCATTATTGACAACTTTAGTTCAAATGCTGTGTTTATTTGCCTTTTTCTATTGATAGCTTTTTATGTTGTTCAGGCAGCAGTCTCCAAGCATAGAGCTGCTATGCTGCTCCTTCCACAGTAAAAAATTTACCACCATCTTTCTTTTACTGTTGTTTTTCTCTGTATGACCAAAACAAAATATAGATTAAACCATAAAGAGGTCAGAGTTTGCGAAGGCCTGTCCTTCAGTTTCAACTTCTGTGCTTGTAAATTTTTATGCCACATCAGGAAAATAAGTCTTGCAGCATGTAGAGATTTCTTATCTGATCTCCAGTTCCATAATTCTGTCAAAGTAGAATAGTTATATCCTTTGTACTTGGTATTCACCTAGACTTGGTCTATGCACAGTTGCTGAAGAGAGGGGTTAACAGTTTCAGCTGCATAAAGCTCTTCTGGCAACCCTGACCCTGCAACTGAGAAAGATTTGCAAGCAGGTGCTGGTGAATAAAATACATCCCACTTAACAGAATGAAAATATACAGGTGAATTAAAAAAAAAACTAAAATGTGGTGAATAAATTAAATAGTCTCTTTTTAAAATTGAAACAACAAATTTTTTTAGCACTGTTGTGATACTCACTATTGCACTTTGTATTTAGAAGTTTTGCTTGAAAGTGGTGAAGCTGCAGCTGACAATTGTCAAATTTCTTATATTTCTGCCTGTTTTATGTCTTTCTATCTTTTAGTGAAGGGAAATACAGCTAATGCCCTTTCCATGTGCTGGCAGATTTGTCCAGAGAGCCTCTCAGGATGGTAAGCTAAAGAAGGGACAAAATCAGCCCATGTCCAGCTGGATCCTAAAGGTGGTGATGTTTAAAATGGGTATAAAACTCCTAAGCCAAGACATTAAGCTTCCTCCTTACTCTGATTTGTATTTAGGACTTCAGCCTTTCAGGAGGTTGACGTAGGACCTCTCCTTCTTTCTCTTTGCTCTTGTTTCCACTAGGGAAAACTACAGATCCTCTGGCACTTCCACCTATTTAAATTTGGTATATTCAAAGCAGCATTTTGAGATGAATATTAGAAATTCATGCAAGCATTTCAGTTTACCCAACATTTTGAGCAGAAGCAACATCCAGCCTTCCACCCTCCAAACTCTCTGCTCTTTAACTGCTCTCCTAAACCATAAAGCCCCAGTGCAGCTTTAAGTCTTCACTGTCCAAGACTAAACAACACCAAGTAGTGAATTCTGCCCCAAATACCAACATATTCCACAAGAGACAACATAGAACATTAAAAAAATATTATGTAGAATATTGAAACTGTATTTATTTAGTGTAGCAGATTAATTAAACAGGATAACTTGTAGACAGAGACTACTAATTATGATGAGTTATGGCCTGTTTAATGTAAAATCATTGCTGTACAATTAGCAGTATTTTTGAAAAGTTGTTATCCTGGCAAGGTAAACCACTGCCACATTCCCTCATCTTGGGTACTGGTAGATACAGTATTTTCTTTTCCCTGTTAGAGAAGTACCAGAAAAGAAAATAGAGATTCAGAGTTTGTATTTGTAGAGTAATTATTTCCTGCATTGCTTGGCTAGGAAACCACAGGCATGGGGTCACTCTAATTATGTTACCCTGTCAAGGAATAACAGAATAAAATCCCTATGGATTTTTTTTTTTTTAGTATTTATGCATGAGTGGTTTGGTAGGTGAACTAAAAGCTCATTTTTGGTTCAAACTACAACTTCTTCTGTCTGAAAAATAAAAAGTAAAATAAATCACAGACTAAAACTTGGAGTTTAATTCTTCCTTGAGCTGACAGCTTATTGTTTCCCAGGAGCAGCACAACGACACCATCTCTTTGTGTAAATGTCTTTTGAAATGACGTTTGCATTTCTTTTGCAGGTGTATTATTTGCTGGAATACATTTCTCTCACTCAAACAGAGGAGTCCTTTATATTACTAAGTGAATTGCAGTTCATGAAGAGATAGAGGTAATGACTTTAAATTGGGAGAGGGCAGGTTTGGAATAGATACCAGGAAGAAATTGTTCCCTGTGAGGGTGGTGAGGCTCTGGCAAAGGCTGCCTGGAGAAGCTGTGACTGCCCCATCCCTGGAAATGTTCAAGGCCAGGCTGGATGGAGCTTGAAGCAGCCTGGTCTGGTGGAAGGTGTCTGGGTCCCTGGTTTTATTTTGGTTTTAAGCTGCTGGTGGCTGCCAGCCTGTTTGACCCTGTGTTCATGCAGTGAACTCAAAGCATGGATATCGCACGTTGAGAGTTCAGCTGCAATACTTCAAAGAGCTTTTTAAAATTTTAGAAATACTGGAATATTCTAACAGATTAATTTTTTTTTGCCTAATTTGTGAGCGAAGTGGGAAAGAAACCCAGAAACATTAACTTCTATTTCCTTAATCCAATGTATGACATTTCTTTGAGAAAAAAAGATGCATTCTGCAGAAACCTTATGAAGGGATCAAAATGCAGCATGACTCTGTATTAGAGGTGCATATTCCCTATCTGAGTGTGGGACAAGGTTATGGAAGAAATGGAATGACCTCTCTGTTTGTGTAAATGTTTGGTATATTTTGCTGTCACAATTTTTTGCTTCTAGGTAATCACATGTATTTTTATAAATTAAGCTTAATGTGCATAGAGTTCATTCCCTAAAACTGTGAGATGTGTCAGGGTTGGGCCCTCTGGTCCCAGCTCCATTCTCTGCCACGGTGTCTTCATCGACTGGCACAGACAGTTCAGTCTACACAGAACAACTACTTGTTATCATCATAAACCAAGTAATAATTAGACCAAATCGAGTTCATAGTTTCCTGACTGCTGTCTCAGCTAAGAAAGCTGAAAGAGCTCAGGTCATGACAAGGCCAGAGCTGTCCTGAGGCACTGCTCAAAAGTCTTGTTTACTGGGCTGCATTTTTGTATCCAATTTCCAATGTACAACCAGAGAGTGGAAACAGCTCAACCTGGGCAGAAAGGCACATCCTTTATGAGTCCTGGGTCAGAACAAAGGAGAACAGAATTTTGTGAGAAACTTCATTCATCAGTTTACTTACATCTTCCTCTTTTTGGCTTTGTTTTCTTTTAGTTTCTTTTTTTTTTTCTGAAGAGAAGAAAATCGTGTATTCCTCACCTACAGTAAGTGTCAATTCACATTACATCAATTAGTTTACTTGCCTACTGTGAAGTTTAGTGAAGTTACAGGGAAATATTGCACAATAACACCAAAGAAAAATTACAAATGAGAAACTCCTTTCAAACTGTGCAAATACCTGCTACTGCAAATTTAACCTGCCCAACCTCTCACAATTATAGCCTTTTTAATTTCTGATTACCTAAATTCATTTAAGCTCCTCCTTACCCATAAGTTAGGTCTTATATTACTGCTATTCAGTGACATAAGCTGAGAATAACTTAGACAATTTGTTGTTTTCCTTGAAATTTTGGAACCTTTTGTTCGCGCCTCCATTCTCAGGACTGTCCCAGGAATCTATGGTTATACCTGAACACCGATGAAAAGTGAAGTAGTGGCCTTGTAATATGCAGAATTTCTAGAGAGTATAACCAACCAGCAGTTGGCTTCTTCTTTTTTTTTTATTTGTTTTAATTGAGATAAATTGCCAAAGTGGCTGATTTGTTCAGCCTTCTCTGTGTTATGTTAATCCTCTGCTTACTTCAGATAGTCAGAGCATCACAGTATAACTCAGATCTGAGGGATCTTTCAGCCACCTCCTTCCAAGTGGAAATCCTGAACCATCTTTTTACTTCTCACTATTGAAAACAACTACTTTGAGTTTGGTTTTAGTTTTCTTTTTTTTTTTCTCTTAAATGCTTTGTCAACACCTGAAGTTAGCAATCCTTCTTGTCCTTCTGTTCTTTCATTTTTCCCTTGAATCCCATTCTAAACTCGTTCCATGGTTCCTCATTCAGCTCTCCATGAATGCTTGCTTCAAATTAAGTAGGAATGAAAAGCCTAAGATAGTGGAAGCAGCAAAAAATGGACAAGGTTGGACAAGCAAGAAATATCCACAGCTGAACACCCTGTTCCATATCTTGCACTATGACACCGGCAGTTCAAATTCCTGATTCTGCAAATCAATTCCAGAATCTCAAGTTCTGGACCAGAACAGGCTTATGAAATCACATTAAAAGATGCAACCTAGCTACTTTTTCAAGAATGCTGTTGCTTTGTCAGCAGGCAGGACTTCCTTCATTTCTCCATCCACAAATATCCAGCTTGTTTTCTGAAGTCACTGCAGTGACCACATGGACTTGGTGCTGGACACTGATTCCAGGCAGTTTTCTGACCAATACAGTCTGGGAGTTATTAGCTCAGGCTTTGTTTTACACCTTTTCCATAAAGAAATTCCACTAAGTTTTTGATTTATGATGCTTATGAGATTACTGATCATGAGGAGTGAGTTTCTCTAGCACACAGTGTGAGAGCCACCACAAGGTATCAGTAAGCAGTCTTCTCCTGCACTGGAGCCACACAAACCAGGAAACACTGGAAGCTGTGCCTGTGAGGGTGCAAGATGTTTGCACTGGCTGCAATGAGGGACACAAGGGATGAGCCTCATTAAGCACTTGTCACAGCACCTGCTGTCTGAAACAATACTGCTGTTTGACATCTCTGTTAACAGGCTCTGACATTTTAATGCTATCCTGCATACCCATCTTCATACATATTGTTTGCCTCTTTCCTTGTGTCAAAATAGCAATTAATTTCCAGCCTGCCACTGACAACAATGTACTGAGTTTTATAAATGCTCAAAAATGGTGACTAGTTAAGTCAAAGTGCTGATGCTTGACATTGATTTATACCCAGTTCATGTGCGAGCTGCCATTTTCTCTGTAAAAAGTGAGACTTACTGCTTACCTGCCATTTTCTCTTTGATTATTGGTATGCTAGTTTGCATAAACTGGTTTGTCATGTATATGTCACACTGGGATTTCATATACTGAGTTTATTTCCATCTGAGTTGGGAATAGCAGAAGGACATTTAAAAAAGAAAAAAGAAAACACAGTTCTCAGGCCACTGGTAAAGGACCTGACAACTATGTATAAAGGAACTTCATTTTCCAGGTTCAAAGGTCCTTTTGATATGCTTTCCAGACATGAAGTGCTTTAGGTGGGAGATACAATTAACATCACTAAAACATGTATTTCCATCTTCTTCCATACATTCCCCATAAATGGAGAAAGTTTGTCTTGCTATGGACAAAAATTTCCTCTGCCTCTGGTTCTTGGCCTCGAAAAAGATACTTAAAAGTCAGTTTATTGGAAGTCTTGGTCTCAAAAAAAAAAAAATCCTTTTTCTTCATCTCAAATCTTCTTAGTAGCCTTTTACTGGAAGACCTCTAGTTATGAAATGTCAACCACCATAAGCACACTGTATGCCCTGAACAAAATACAGACACCACTTGAATTCAAAGCCTTCTTTAAATCACTTCCCATAGCTGTCCTTTCATAGGGAAGAAAAGCAAGCACTCTCCTTTCATTTTCAAGGATTTTAAAAACTCATCTGCTAAAACGCTGTGCTAGAGCTCAGTTCCTCTGCCATAGGGAGATTAATCATTGGTTTGATTGGAAGCAGACTACAAACACCTCTGGAGGTAGGAGAAGCATTATTAGGAAGACATCTCTCATAAAAGAGAAATGCAAAACTGTAAGACACACCCCTGTGTATTTAACACAAAGAAAAGCAGTTTCTGAGAATTGAAAGTGTGTGATCCTACTCCTCAACAGTGATTGAACAACAGCTCTCTGTGGCTCTGCTTTCTCAGCTACAAGCATTGCTAAGCCCTATTTTCAGTGACATGTTGAGAAATCAATTGAAAACTTACCTAGAGTTTTATCTGGGATTGAAGACTACAGTTAGGTCTAGCAGTAAAGGATGGAAGCTTTTTACTGAAAAACAGGATTTATGTTTTTTCATAATTGCTTTAGTCACTTGAGGATTTATAAGTGAATTAAGCAGAATTATTGAGACAAACCACTGGGCTCACTCACAGCTGACTTCAATGAGATGTCAATAGCTGCATGTCCCTCTCTGTTTGAGGAGCACAAGGCACAACAGACAAAAACCTAAGCAAGTACATGTGTTTCTTGGATTTGAGGAATGCCTCTAATCTGGTTTCTACACAAATCTACCAATAGTTCCTCCACAAATACCATTTGATGGCTTGTTATTTAATTCCTTTCCACTGTATTATTCAGGGATTAATGCATTAATAACAGGATTTAGTAGGAAATAATACATTGAGGTGCTTGGAGTTAATAACAAGGGTCATTGGTAGGAGTTTGTCAGTGCATTCAGCAGGAGCTGTAGAGGCATTGTCTCCTGAAAGGTTTTCAACACCTCGAGGGATCTGTGCTGGGTCATTGTGAGTTTTGTGCTGTTGAGAAAACCTCAATGCTTCAGCCCTGATATGGTGTGAAATAATTTCATTTTTATAACACAACAGACTCTGAAACTGACAGATGCTCACTTTGCTCCATGAACCAAGGCTTTTTCTGATGTTCTGTTGAAAGTTTGGATAGTGTCAGAACTGGTGAGTGCTATGACCAGTCAAAGCTTTGACTGATCCAGTATTGGGCCAGTTATCCCAAGAATTCCCATGCAGTTTTGGCTCTGTGTGGTAGGTTAGTGAGATCTGCACCCAGGTCTCTTCCAGAACACCCCCCCATCAAAGTGATGTAGGTGTGAAAACAAAGTGCAGGGAATACAAATGTATTCTATGACTTAAATCTAAAACATGTGAATGAGAAGGAGCATCATTTATTTCTTAAATGTTTTCTATATAAGAACCAGAAGTCAGAAAACACCTATATTGGAAGAAATCATATTAGAACCTTAGTCAGGATGGTGCTTTATGATGATCTTGAAGTTCTAGTGACAAGAATTAATGTCAGTGTAGAACAGAGGTGTGGATACTGCCAGGCATGTACATTGCTTATGTATCTCACATTTTTAGAGAAGTGGGATACCTCCAACACAAAATAGCATTTTAGCATGAGAGTGTGGCTGAGGGATCCTTCTTCCCTGTGCTATTCCCCTCTGTAACACCTACCAACTCATGAGTCTCTGTGTGACTCTGCTGTGTGCCTAATGCTGTTTTAGATGCAGATTCTGGCATTTAATACAATTAAGTGAGAGTCTCATTACACAAACAATTTGCAACAAGGTTATCCCTAGGGCTCAAAACCTTGAAGTAATTGAATGAAATAGTAAACTGCAAACAATAATGTGCACAGAAGTTTGACAAGGAGGCAGTCAGATGCAAATAAAATTGAGCAGAGAAGCCCATTGCTAATGAAACATCACAAGCTGGAGTGAAGATCTCTGTCTCTAGGGAGCTGTTGGGACGCCAGTGTGTAGATTAATGTGGTACAGGGAGAGAAAAAAGAGTAGGAACAGCAATTAATGGAATACAACAAATGCTTGGTGTCTGGGTTTTGATCAACT
This sequence comes from Irena cyanogastra, assembly GCA_013397155.1. Classification (NCBI taxonomy): domain Eukaryota; kingdom Metazoa; phylum Chordata; class Aves; order Passeriformes; family Irenidae; genus Irena; species Irena cyanogastra. The sequence continues at coordinate 52,304 of VWZV01001722.1, read as the reverse complement.
TGAAAGGCAATTACTAACTCCTGAGTATGTGAAATTCCTACAGCACAGCTTGGGTATGTTCCCAAAAGCACACTGCTCCTCTGAATAAGACTGTCCAGGAAGGACTGGGTTATTGACTGGTCATTGACTGGGTCATTTTATCTCACGCAAATACACAACATTTGATCCCATTGTCATGAACTTCCTGGTTTCAGGGTGAACTTTCTGGCTTCTCACACTAGCCTGCTGGGTCTAGGATATCTCTTGGGTAAGTGCTCAAACTAGAAGTTCCCTACCACCTGTTTTCTGCTCCAAGGCTTTTATTTGATTGTAAAAGCTACCACTTTTTTGTTGTTGTTTCTATGTGCCTTTCAGCTGAAACTCTCCTGTGTCCGCTACTGCTAGCATGTAAGAGCTCCTTGCAGTGTAGGAAGACACAATTTTCACTTTCTGTTTTACACACAGCCATCTCACTGTCTTCACCTTTTCATCTCACATGCTTAGACAATTTTTCCTCCAACACCTGTGACAGCAGTATCCCTTAAGGTGATGTAGGTGTGGTGGGCATGCAGCACCCAAACCCTTCCTGATCTCCTGGGAGCCAACTGCTGGTCCTGAATCCAGCCTTTCCTGTTTATTTCTACACTCTACTTGTGGCAAAGGGTGTTCCTGCCAATATTTTAGGTTACTTGGTCTAACCCCAGCACCGTGAATAGTAAAAACAGAAGAAATAAATGTGTATTTTTCTGACCAATTTACCTGGAGTCTGTATTTGGACTTACATAGCTGATAAAAGTGAGACATTCCTGGCAAACAGATTCCTGGAAAGCCAGTAATAAGCCATTGGATTTAGCATATATTTCTTGGATTCCTTGTCTAAAGAATGGGAAAGAGAATCTTGACCATTTTCTTCCTTCTTACAGGTGTGGTCTTAACCTGGTATAGGACTCCAGATTTTACTTTTACATAACTAAAAATATTTGCTTAGGAGGTAGAATCCCATCAGTCAAAGGCAATCTTACTGCAACACCAGGGACAGAGTACCCACACTTTTGACTCCAGTGAATCAAAACACCTGAAACCAACACTCGGGGCCACCTTAGTCTCTGTACTTCAGAGTGTAACAAGAGAGAACATAAAGTCTTTTATACAAAAAACAAAACTGCAAAGCAAAAAGTCGTGGTAACGGCCCTGAAAATGCACCTCAGGTTTGGGATGAACTTGGTGTGAAATGGTTCTTTGCTGAACTTCACAAGCAACTTCTGCCTCTTTCTCTGCTTCCTCACTTGAGTTTGTTTTGTCTGCAAACCCCACTTCAGGTTGTTCTGTGCTGCTCTCCCCTGACTAAAATCTCTCTGTACATTCCCCAGCCCGAAGTGAGTATCTCCATGAACTGTTGTGTGATGACTGCACGAGTCTTGTTGAAGCTGAGCTTGTGTGCCCCGGTCTGAGTCACCGTGTCCGCTGGACGTGCTGCTCAGGTCTGCCAGGATTGTTATCCTCCCTCAAGTGAGCCGAGCTGCTGGAAGCGTGCCAGGGACATTCAAGAGCCCAGGCACCTCAAGTGGAAGAAATTCTCATTGTCTGTGCCCGTTCAGGCTGTCTGTGACTCTGCCAAGGGGAAGTGGCATCTGTTGCCCAAGTCGCTCCGGGAGGATTAAAGGCCATGATGAAATATTCTGGTGAGGGCTGTGGCAAAGGAACAAAACTGGGATTAGGGGGAGCTTTCAGTAATAATCACATCTCGTTCTGGCTGCTGTCACAGGTAGTTTAGTCACTGCCTAAGGGAGCTCAGAAGTATTTTGGAATACTGCTCTTGGACTTTAAATGGTATGGACTATTCCTCATCCAGATGTGTGGCTGTGAGCCTGTGTGTTTATCAGTGACACACAAACTGGGAGAGGCAGACAAACTCTGCAGGGCTCTTGGGGTTCAGGTGCCCTCCTCCAAGATACGTCTCCCTATTCCAGGAATATCACCTTGGCCATCTGCATTTTTCAGCTCGTGTCAAGGGAAATACTGGGGACTTGGGCATCTCATAGACTCAAAACTTCACCTCATGATGTGTCCTTCAGTGAAGAATATCTTTTTAATGGAGAAACCTGAAATATTCTAAGCCAAAGTATAAGAAAACAAAAAAAATAAGGCATCTGTTGTCAGTATTCAGGATAGAGAAACTGCAAATTTTTGCAGAAGATTCATGTGAAGAAAGGGAAAAAAACAAAGCAGTGTTTACTCTGTCAAAGCTAAAAATAAAAGTCTGTCTCCTTATACATCCAATCCAGGCATGCACCTGCCAGGGATTTTACCTTTCTGTCTCTTTGGAAAGGTTTGGATTTGTGCTCTTTGTTGTGTGAAACAAAGCTGGTATTCACTGGGAGCCCAGCACAGGTATGTGTCCACCTGGGGAAGTCTCATCACAACTGCAGCAAACTCAGGGTGTTCCAACCTGCCTTGTGGAGTGTTTGATTTCCAAACACACCTTCTTCCACTCTGTCTGGAAACTGTATGGTTCACACAGACAGCATGGTTCTGATATTATCTTCTCCATAATCTAAACATAAAAACATGCACAGGCTGTTTACAAGGGAACACCATTTTCCTTTAGGGCTGAAATCACCACTAACTGCTTTAGAAGCACCATTACTTGTTTGATGTCTCTCCAGGGAACGCATAAAATATCTCCATTACTAAATATATTAGTTCCACTGTACTTATCTGGAAAATATTACTGTGTTTTGCAATAGTTATAACAACAGAAGATTGGCTTAGTGATCAATTTCCCATTTATTTGATGTTTACATTTGAAATTATCCTTTCATGTGGCATGTTCTTGATTTTTTTAAAGCTTTCTTCTTAGTTTCTTTCTACTTCCATCTTTTCTGCTATTTCTTTCATTACCATCGAAAATGTTGTGCCTTTTGTCCTTTGAACTTGCTAAGACAGCTGGGCATGTTTCTGTTTTGGGCTGCTACAGTATTATAATTTTTAATGCTTCCTATAAAGCACTTTCCTACCCATGTTCCCTACACAAGTCTAACTACTAGACCTAAAAAAATGCAACTTCTATCTTCAAAAAGGCTGTAAAGAAAGGAAAAAATACCAAATAGGAGTATATTCAGCTGATGGTTAATAATACAGAAAGTTTCTCCTGTATGTTAAAAAAAATTTATATATATATATATGTGTGTGTATGTGTGTGTGTGTGTATGTGTGTGTATTTCTTTGTTGTGCTAAAGAGTGAAAAATTATTCCAGTTTTTTGAGCTTGTTCTTTTCCCTCTCCACAGGTTATTCAGCTAACAGTCTTGGTATTGAACCAAAGTGGAAGTTTCACAGCATTGGGAGAATGGACGGTCAAAGTCTGCATTTCACACTTTCAGGAACCCTTTTTTCATCCATTTCCAAAATGATCAGCAACAAACAGGTAGCTTTAAGGAAGATGAATAAAAGCAAAGGCAATTTGGCTACTGCTCAGGGTTATGCCCTCATGCTGTCAGTGGAAATGCTGAGAATCTGAACCAGCTGAAATGGGTGCTGGCAGCAACACCCAGAGTGCCTGAAGGATGTGACAGGACAAGGACACGATGAAACAGCACAGGACACTGTGAGGATCCCTCGAGCAGCCGCCTTCCTCCTTGCTGACCTTGTGTTTTCTGGAGATATCTCCTGCCCCCATGTCCAGAGCCCTCGAGGCCAGCCAGCGGGATGGCAGAGGGACCCTCCGGTGTTCCTGAGCAGGCCTGGGTGAAGGAGGAGGAAGAGGAAGGCCCTGGGGCTGCCCCAGAATGGCCTCCCGAGAAGATGGAGGAGTTCCACCCGGTGCGGGGAGGTGAGCGGCACAGCCGGGCCGCGGGGCCGGTGGTCCCGGCCGGCTCGGGCCCGTCCCGTCCCCCGCGGACGCCCCCAGGGAAAAGGGGCAGAGGGGACGGGGCTGGTGCCCCGTGGCAGTCGCGCTCCATTCGCCGAGCCTCCCTGTGCTGGGGCTGCCTGGGGAGCGCGGTTCCGGGCAGGCCCAGCTGTGCTCTCCAGCCTTCCCCACAGCTCCTCGGCTCTGACCGTGCCTGCTCTCTGCCAGACCCCATGGAGAACCCGACTCCCAGCTGAGAACTCCTGCAGTGCTGAGGCTCCTGCTGCCGGGCTGGAATTGCTCCCACAGACGCTCCAATCTGAAGCGTGTAAGCAGCTGTAGCCAGTGCCTTGTAAGGGTTTTAAGCCATTTTTAGTGCATTTTTAAATCAAGGGTCTGATTTCCAAATGTGCTAATAATTGGCAGAAAGCAGAACTTCCCTGTGGGAGCAGACGGAGTGTTGCCACTTTTGGAAAGCAACTCCTAAGGATTTAGGTATCCAATTCATTGGCTCCTGGGCAGCAAATAAACACTGGATATCTCTGTGTGCACAGAAAGGAATGCACACCTTAAAGGCATTTTCAGGTGGAAACAACCATGGACTAACTACATGGGTTGAGGTTTTCAAGGGCAAAAATGCAAGCTGTATAACTTAATACCAGATAATTTTTCTCTTATCTTTTTTCTTCTCCTTTTTTATTTGTTTTAAGAAAGCCAGAAGTTTTTTGGTTCCTCACATGAAATTCGTCAGAGACTGGTTTCTCTCAGCTTTACACTTTACCCTTTTGTCCTTTGCGAACATAATCACTGACATATTTAAATGTTTTTGTAACCGTTAAAAAATGTGAACTAGCCTGAACTATGATGCCTCCAAGGCCTCAGCAGAAATCCACCATCTTTAAGACAATTTTTAGTTCACAATTATATTTTTTTGCTTCTCTTATAGCCATTGTTTTAAAATGTATGTTGAAAAATCCCGGAATGTATATGATAGTTTCCTAGATTTTGTCGTTTTCATCATGGATTTTTGCTTTTATTTCCAAGTCAAAATAGGAAAAAATATAAAATCAGCGTCTTCCAGTGTAATTTTCCCTCTGCAGAGCAACTTGCAGTCTTTAAGGTGAACAGTATTCTCTCCTTTTAAATCTCATGGAGAGATTTGTTGGTTCAATTCCTTTCCCCAGCCTGGTCTCAAGTTATCACTATCACCATGCAGTCATGGTGAGAAACGTGCACACAACATTATTATTTGTGTTTTGTCAGCTATCTGATTATCTAGCAATATCCTCTGATGCCTTGTATTAGAGATAAATCCCACTGGATCCCACTTCATTCTTTTGATTGCGACAGGAATATTGCATGAAAGCCTCACATTGTTTCCTACTGCTTTTCCTGGCATTGGTACAGAAGATTTTAGTGAAGTCTTATTGAGTCTATTTCTAATGTATTCCAGCTTTGTATCCACTGGCATCTCTCTGCCATATGAGAAATATTCAGACAAATACATTTTTTCTATGTAAAGGCAATTTCAATTGGCCAGTTTCAGGGTTATTATAAATCCTGCTTTGTTCTGAAATATTAATAGAAAACACAGTTATTTTCTCATACCTTCCTTTGCCTTTGCTTCTCTAGAAACCTCTGTGATTTTCTGTATGAATTTTGATTCTTTATTTTAGGCAGAATCTATGCCTGATGAGCTGCACTCCATTTGATTTCTGCTTGTTTAACTAAGCAGCTCACCACTCTTACAAGGCCTCAGTTGTTTCTGGCATGAACTTCTGGGGCAAGCATGCTTGTGGGGAAAAGTGTCTGTGAGAAGATAAAGCTAAGTGTGACACTCTCCCTGGGGAGAGTGTCAAGAGACCAGGGGAGAAAAACAAAAAAAACTTGGAAGAAGATACACCTCAACCTGTTAATTTTTCATGCTTTTGATTCTGTAGTTGTCAGGGAACTGTATTTTTTTTTCCCTGATCAGTACTCAACATTCTTAAGGAAGGTAATTCATTTGAAAAACCCCTAGTAATTAATAGAATCACAGAGTCATCAAGGTTGGAAAATACTTGTGATGTCATTAAGTGCAATCATCAACCCACCACCACCACCTCATGTTCATCATAAATCCTGTTCTCGGGCGCCCTATCCACACATCTTTGAAGCCCTTCCAGGGATGATGACTCCACCATTTACATGGGCAGTCAGTTCCAATGCTTTGCATCCCCTTCTGTGGAAAAAGTTTTCTTAATACTCAGTCTCAGCCTCCCATGGCACAACTTGAGGCTGTTTCCTCTTGTCCTGTGCCTTGTTGCCTGGGAGCAGAGACTGACCCTTCCCTGGCTGCACCCTGCAGTGTGGAGAGTGAGAAGGTCCCGTCTGAGCCTCCTTTTCTCCAGGCTCAGCCCCTTTCCCAGCTCCCTCAGCCTGTCCTGGTGCTCCAGGTCCTTCTTCAGCTCTGTTCCCTTCTCTGGACACGCTCCAGCCTCTCAAAGTCCTTCTGGTTGTGAGGGGCCCAGACCTGGACATGGCACTTGAGCTGTGGCCTCAGCAGTGCCAGCACAGGGACAGTCACCGCCCTGCTCCTGCTGCCACACCATGGCTGGCACAGCCCAGGGGCCATTGGCCTTCTTGGCCACCTGGGCACACCCTGGGCTCATGTCCCAGTGCTGTCCCAGCACCCCCAGGCCCTTTCCCAGCCACTTTCCCCAGGCTGGAGCTGCAGGGGTTGCTGTGACCCGAGGGCAGGAGCCAGCACTGTCCCTGGCTGTAGCTCACCCCGCTGGCCTCATGCCATGGATCCAGGCTGCCCAGAGCCTCTGCAGAGCCTCCTGCCCTCCAGCAGATCCTCACTGCCACCCAGCCCGGGGCTGTCTGTGATCTTGCTGAGGGTGCACTCCATTCCCCTGACCAGGTAATCAGTGAAGATGTTAAACAGAGTTGAGAAGCTGTTCCACCAGCTCCCTCAGTACTCTTGGGTGATGCTCATCCATCTCCATGGACTTGTGCGGGGATGAGTGTCACAGCACTTCACTGACCATTGGCTCATGGGTTATGGGAGCTTGATTCTGCTCCCTGCCCCTGTCTTCCAGCTCAGGAGGCTGGCCACCTTGGGAACAAGTGGTCTCATTATTAAAAACTGAGGCAAAGGAGGCAGATCCTCATTCTTTGTCTCTCTGTTTCCCTCGACATCCAACAACGGATTCTCCTTGACCCTCCTTTTGTTGCTGATATATTTGCATAAACACTTCTTTTTGTCTTTTTAGCAGTGCTCAGATTAAGTTCTAAGTGGTCTTTGGCCCTTCTAATTTTGTCCCTGCATGACCTCACAGCATCCTTGTAATCCTCCTGAGCTGCCTGCTCCTTTTTTCCAGAGGCAGAAACTGAAAGTCACACGTAGAGGTTTCATCACTATCTGATGCAAGCCTCAGTGCACAAAGCCAAATAAAATAACCCAAGGAAAATAAGGAATCTGTACTTTAGGTTCTTCAATGTCCTTTTTTCTTTCTTGCACATCTGATCAAATGTTGAATAATCCTTTTGAATGCACAAGCATTAACAACAAATTGATTTAGATTTTGGAAATATGGATTTCTCTGTGCTCCTTTAAAAAAAAGTTGCATATTTATGGCTAATTTCTGTGTTTATATATTGCTGTCCTTTTGAGTAAAGCATGCCTACAATTTTGTACAGAATGTATAAGTATTATATCTTCTTCTCATGAGGATATGGATGATGGGATTGCCTTATATATAGCCCAACATTTGAAATATGCATACCTTTCCTTAAAATAGTAATGCAAAACAATACGGGGTGGGAGAGGTAAGATTTATTGTAGAGATGGTAAGGAGGTGGCTGCAGATTTTTCAAATATTTATTAATAGGCTCTTTTGTGCCATCCATTACCATAGTAACAGAATAGCTCATGAAATCATGGCCTCATTCTTCATTTTCTGAAGATAAATAGATGGGAACTGAGATGCACAGGTGAGACTAAAAACCTAGTGTCAAAACTGGATTTCTGCACTGGAAACAGTCTGAAATCTAGATTTCTGGAGTCCTATGCATCACTTTAACACAAATTCATCTATCTTTTGACTGCAGGACAAAGTAATTAAATAATTAGCCACCAAAAAAGCTAAAATTTTTCTTTTTTTTAGTGTTTTGCTAGTCATCTTGACTGAGTTACCTGATGGTGTGTGTGTGAAGCCTTCCTTGTGAGTAGCATGTGTGGGAGCACAACCACAGCATGTTTCAGGTCTGCTGATTGAGCCTTTGAGCCAGTGTATTTCTTGCTTTGTTTCTGAAGGACTTCAATTCCTAGGTAGCACTTGCATTGTGTGTTGGTCTCAAAATGTAAATTTTAATTGAATTTGTTTGAAAAGCACTGAAATACTTAACTTTGGGGTGACAAGAGTGTGTACATCTATCAGACTCATCCCAAGGATTTTTGGAAGCATTAGTTCTCCTTCACCAATGTCTCACAGTTTAGTACTAAGGCATCACTGGAAGACCCAGACTAAGTCTTATCCACTCAAAATGAAAGATTTATTGGGATTTTTCTGATTATTTCAATGTTGCAACAAAATCCCTTTTTTATTCTGGACGAAGCAAATTTCTGAGGAAACTGTTTTCTAGCAATGAAGAACACTAGTGAAAAATAGTCAGCCTGTTCCAACAGATCTTTGGGTTTCTAAAGTGTGCATTCTGGTGCTGGAGGTTGGGGTCTCATGCACCCTTGCCCTCCAAGATGCTGTTTCCTACAAGGCCAGCAGCAGAGAGCCCCAGACAGGTCGATATCGCTGCAGAGCTGGGCTTTGCGCTCCACGGCTCTTTCAGCTCTGGTCTTGCCCCTTGCTTTTCCTGGGTGGACAGCAAGGGATACCTCCTGAGCTGTTCCCTGGCTCTTGCCCCTCATCTCACCTGGGTGAAGCTGTTGGCCAGCTGAGTTCCACACCCTCCTCCTGGGGAGCAACTTTGGCCATCCAGCTTTTGCCAGCCCACTCCTGTGGGCTGAGCTGCGGCTGCCAAAAGCTCAGGAGTGTTTCTCAAGGTAACTACTGAGTTTCTTGTTTGGAGGAACATCAAAACAAAAACGTGATGTACTAAATGTTATTACTCTTTCTTTCTCTCTTCAACTGCCTCTACTAATGCTTCCTTCTCTCCAACAAAAGCGATGACACCTGTAATGACACTTGGAGGATCCATGTGTGTGATCAGTGTCCATATGAGCCATGCTTCTGTATTACCTCCTCTTCCTCTGCCTGGTTTGATGCACCTTTCCCTTTCTTCCTTTTATATCATTCCTTCTTCCATCAGTGCAAATATTTCTTTCCCCCCACTGTCTGAAAAAGCTCTTACTGGTTGTATCTTCAGGTTGTACCTCTCCTCTGACTGTACATCAGCACACTGTACCTTTTTCACTCACGGCTTAGGCAAAAATTGTGTCAGGCTTTGTCAGTTTTCCTCTTTTCTGTGATGAAGTTTGAGTCAACCTTCACTCATGACTCTTCTGAAAGCATGACTTGAAGTTTTTTCAGATTCCTCCATTTCCTGCAGCCCTGAGGCTCTTGGCTGAGAGTTTGGAGTGAAATCAGAGAAAGACACCAGGACGAGGGGAAGAAAGACATGCCCAGAGACTGTCAGGGAAAGAGACATTTATTTTCTCTTTCGTGAAGATTTTCCCCAGCCCTCTTTGGGCTGCCAGTGGGGATTCTTCCTCGGCTGGGGGCCATCCAGGGGCCTGTGAGCCTTCCTCTTTGGGTGGCACTGTGACTCCTCAGACAAGTGGTCCCTGTCCTGGCTGGGAGTGCAGAGGCTGTGACTGGAACCCTGGGCAGAGGGACCTGCAGCCACCTCCTGCCCTGACTCCTCCTGGGGATGGACCTGCTCTGTGGGGATGGAGACAGAAGGGAGGTGGCTGGGACCATTGTGGGGTCCAGCTGGACCCCATCTCCAGCTAGAGCCACTGGAGCTAGAGATAGCTCCAGGGTTGTCCTCCTTATCCCTGGCAGCATGGGACTGCACCAGGCCCCTGGCCCTCTCAGTGCACCAGCTCTCAATGACACTGATGATGCTGTGGACCAATGGTCCTGTGTGCTCCTGCAGCAAATGCTGCAACCTCTGGACCAGGACCTCTGCAACAGGACCATGCATGCATAGGCTGTGCAGGATGCTGCTCTCTGCACTCTCTACCAGCCACCACTGATCCCAGTATATCCCCACCAACCTCTGGTGCAGCCAGGGCTGCACCAGCTCCAAGAGAGGCTGCTGCTGGCGGAAAAGTCCTGCCCAGACCTCGGGCAGGAGGTCACCCACAGCCTTTATGCAATGGGGGCTGTTTTCAGCCAGACCACTGGCAGCAGGCCCTGCCTGGCTGCTGGACTCTGATGGCCCTTCCATGTCCACATCCCTATCCCTGTCCATGTCTGAATGTCACACAAGCCTAGGGAGGAGCTGAGGACCCTCTTGCAAACATCCTTGTCAGCAGTCCAGGATCAAGCCTAGGATCAATAAGGTGCCAGGCTCTGCTGGCACCTTTTATAGCAGTGAGGGATGTGACACTACAATCATCTCCCCTGATGTCACAATCCATCATCCTCTGCCACCAGTGCTGACACAATTGAATGTGCCAATCGAAATATGGAAGGTGCAGACACTGTATTATCTAAGACACAAGGTCACAATCCATCCCCTGGTGATGTCACAGTGGACACTGAGACCTTGGCCGTGACTTTTGCCCCCTTAGCTGCCCTCACATTTCATCTTGTCCAGTACAATTCCTGTCAAAATAAACAACTCAGTCTTGATTGTCTTCTTCCCCATTGCTTCCACCTTAGATACATCTGGTCCCAGGTTTGGGATTTTGCACAGCATTTGGGCGATGTCACAATTGAAGTTGCTGGTGCTTTTCTCTAGCAAGATTCCCTTTCCCAACATGCCCTGAGTTCTCCCCTCCAGGTTTTCTGTTCATGTTGGCCATCACTTGGGCAACTCTCCCTCACAGATTGTGAAATCCAGCCACTCCTCACAGTGCCAGCTGAAATTTTTCCTGGCTTCCTGTACCAGCCTATGCTGCAATTTCTGATGGTCATTAATGGACCTGTCTGCAACCTCATCAATTTTCTGCAGCCATAAATCCATTAACACAGATCTAATGGTTTGACTTTAAATTATGGTGCTGTCCTTTACACTGGTTGCACAACCCCTAAATGTTCTAAAATGGGTAGCAGAATAAAGTGAGGGTTAAAATGCAGGTATAAATTTTGAATTCTCAGAGCTTGTTTGTGTTTCGATGTCACATGCACATAAAATGTTTCTACAGACATTAGAGCAGCAGAGGTTTTTAGGACAGGATCATGTCTTTTTAATGCTTCCCTCACAGGGGTGTGACATCCAGGTTGATGTACTTTCTGTTGGGTTGTTGAATACTGATTTTTATTAGTGGCTTAGAAAATAGGAGCATAGTAAGTCTTGTACTGCTGCACGTGAAACTCAGGCAGGAGGAAGAAAGGTTCTTTTAAGAGCCTTAAAATTTCCATTAAGACTTAAAATAATTAAAGAAAAAAGAAATAGAAATATTTAGGTTTATTACATAATTCTTTGGAAGAAGAGTGCTTTCATGACTTGTGTTAGTAATATTTATAAAGGAAAGCACAATGACTTCGAGTAAAGGACATACAGTTAAATCACTTATATTCTGCTTTTTATGGCATGATTGAGTTGTGAATTATGTTCATTTTCCTTGCATTTACAAGCTGGAACAAATGGTGAAGGCTTAGTTATAGGGAGTGTGGCCACGACTACAACTTTCTTTGTGCCAGCATGGCTTCCTTGGATGCAGGTTCACTGTCTGAATTGTGCTGGCAGGGTCTGAAGCACTGCAGGTTGTGCTCAGAGCTCAGATGTTCACCTTAGAGTGGCCCAAGAAGGGTTGGCTTCTATCTGCCCCACAGTAAAGTAGGCAGCAAGGTCTGGTTAATAGGGCTGCTGGCTTTGATCCCATGAGCTTGGCTTCTTCTGCAATCTGGTTTTGTTTCCATTTCCCATCCTCAGGAGAATATTTGTTTTGTCTGCAAAGCTCTTTCTGTCATTTAGGTGAGTAGAATGGATGGGATTGCTGTAGTTCTGGAGCTCAATCTCTGTTCTTCTCCATGTGTGTCTTGTAGACAAATATGCATAAAATGTGAAGAATGAGGCTACAGGACATAAGCCACATACTCATTTGTGCGTCTGAAATAGGATTAATGAGTGACCAGCCTTGACTGGAAGCTCAAGTGCAAATCAATCTACAAAATGATAAAGCAAGAACATCCTTAATGAACAGATCAAGCATTCTGAAGCATTACAGTTTGCATACAGTTCTTCTCCCTTTACAAAATTTTCTTGGGAAGGCCACGTTCAGTGGCACAGAAAAGGTAATGCCACATTTATGACAGTCATTGGCAAACATCACAAATCAATCTACAGCCATTAAATTCAGGGTTCCACCCTGCCAGAACTCTCCTACATAGGTGTGAGGTGAGCTAATGGAGCTCTTCCTGCCAAGGAATTCACAAGAAGGTGTGCACAGTTGGACACTGTCCTACAGCACAGTCCTGTGAGGTGTCATTATGCTATTTGTGCTTGTCACTCACTCAGACAATGCATTAAACTGGAGATTAACTATTGTTAGTTGTGCAAGAACCACTAGTCAAGCCAGGGACACAATTTACTGTACATTCTGTTGAACAGAGAGCACTCACTGGGGGGGTCTGCTGGTACTGGGTGATCCTGGAGAATTTAATGTTCAGCTGGGACACATGAGCCCATGGCAGGAGACTGCTCAGCACAGCTTTGTGAGACTCCCAGTTACATCCACAACCAACAACTCCTCTTTCTCCCCAGTCCCTGTCTGTGATTGTCTCTGTGCTCTTTTCACCAGAGAGACTGAGGACAGATGTACTGGTAAGGCAATTCTAACTTATATGTCTGTCACTCCTGCTGAATGTTTTATGAAGATTAATCTCTTGAGGGAGCTTTCTCTGCATGTTGCAGGAAAAGTTGTGTGACACTTATTACAACGTGCAAACCTTGATTCTGTGCAGGGTTGAGATGGATAACAGTAGTCTCACATGTGTTTGTAGCTGAGTATCTATTGAATCAAGTCCTCCACGATTTATTTTTGGTCAAAGGATATTTCACCTCATCAACACATTGGAGAAGAGATCTTCAACAAGGCAAGGAGTTTCAAAAATCGGATCTTTTTTTTTACTTTTGTTTCAACACTGAATTAATTTTTGAAGGCAGTTACCAGGACAGAAACATGCTCTCTAGAAAGACCTGGTAAAATTGTGCTGTATTAGTAAAAACATCAATTTTCAGTTATTCACAGAGCCACTTCTGAAAAACTCTTGGAGCAACTGAATATCTGTAAATACATGGCTGAGCAGACACAGGATGCTGCTGTTAACAGAACACTGCTCATTTCTTTAGCATTTGGATCTGGTCTTGAAATAAATAAGTGTATACAAATTTGACTTGTGGGTAGAGCCATCTGGACAGATCCAAATGACACCACTGATGTCTTTAGCAACAGCTTGAGGTCTGAGCAGGTCTGCCGATCAAGATTCTCAGCCTGGTTAATCTTTTTTCCACAGGGGTGTAATAAATACATGATGCTTGGTGAGAAGAAATAAAAGGCAACTCACCATGGCAGAATATTCTTGTGTTTGCTGTGGCTGGGGATTCAGCATTAAAGTTCTTCAGACTTTGTCAGGAATGATTTGCAAGGTTTAAGAGGGTGCAAAATGCTACAGAAATTATTGTAAAGGGTAGAAATTATGAATTATGCCCCACTGGGAGGGCAGTTATTCCACCACTGCATCTGGCAGCACTGCCAGTGCACATGGCAGGCTCAGCAGGGAGGAGTGATGAGGGCCAGACCTCTGCTTATTTGCATCAGGGAAAGGAGGGCTGCTGGCTTCAGTGGTGCCAGAGACTGAAAATCCACTCATTCCTACCGCCAGTCCCTGTAGGCTTGGATTGTGAGGCACACAGGTTGTTCAGGTCCTTTTAGAGATTATTTTGTACCAATGGACAGGAGCTAATGAGTCCCCAGGGCTTTTAGTTTGACAGACTGTCCACGCTTTTAATTCAGTTTTACAGGAAATAGGAAACAGTGTCATTTTTCTCATGCATTAATCTCTCCACAATATGGAGATCCAGTCCATTTCTTCAGGTCTGTTTTTGAGTCATAATGTTAGAAATGTCTGGGTTTTCCCCCAGCTGTATAGTTAATATAAAGATATAGATTTAATAATAATGAATATTGGCTATTTTCTTGGTGGCTTAGACATGTTATCACCAATTTATCCAAAGCTTGGTGGATGTAGGAAAAATATGTTTAACATGTTTACTGATTAATTAAATATAATTAAATTAGGGAAGAAATTTTCCCAATAACAAAGAGATATATTTCCCACCAGCAGTTGGAGATGTATTTCTATTAACTGACTACTCATCAGTCTTACTCACTTGGTGCAATGAAGTCCCAAATACACAAAATTACTTTACAGCTTCTACCTGTATTTCTGCTTTTATGCATAAGCTAAGACAGGTCAAAAGAAAGCCAAAACAAGACCAAGTCAATAACATTTTTTTCCATATGAATGGAGAACATTTTCTTAGCTTAGCATGGTTGTGTAGTGTAAGTCCTGCTGTTGCATATCTCTTTATTGAGGGTTAATAATAACAACACGTTGCTGGTGTAGAATGAACTGTGTGTAACCCTGGAATTGCAGCTGTGGGTGTAGGAGGAGATCAAAGGCCCATGGCTACCGACAGCTCACCAGCCATCCACTCCTTGTAACTGAAATAAAACTGTCTTAAGTCAGCTGGGTTTGTGCATAGCATAGAACACAACCACACCCCACCACCACCACCCACCATATCTCTCAAATGATATACAGCAAATTTGGGTATTAGGTGGAACCGAAGCGTGAGTAAGAGACTTTTGGCAGCACCCATGCAAAGATGAATCCACATTAACTCGTCTATGTGAAGCTTCTCCTTGATATCATACTCCTACCAAAGCACTTGGGACATTTATGGGTCATCTTAAGCTGGGAAGACAACCCCAAACAGTCAAGTTTCAGATCTTAAGAGCAGGAGGGTGAGCACAATGCCACAGAAAGTTTGTGTGCATCAATTTTGATCTTATCATTCTGATGAATGAGCTTTAATAACTGCATAATTTTAGCTGTGTGTTAATGGTGTTGCAGCTGGACTAACATTTCATTGGTGAGACTGCAATCCTTAATTGGTGGGAAAATTAATTATTTTGTATATTAGGCATGTTTTCTTGGCTCACGTATGGTAAAAAATTGTAGATAAACAAGTTAGTGGAAAATGTCAACAACCTAAGCAGTAACTTGGACACAACAACTGAGTTTCAGGTAGAGGTGTTTGTCTGAATATGTATGTTGGATGCTTTTATAAAGTCCAACAGCTTCATTTATAGCAAATACCCCTGAGAAATGTTCACTTGAATCATTATGTTACCACTTAAGTCATGAAACAGACATCTTCATAAGAAACAACAAGAAGGAAACAACAAAACCATCCAAAAAAACTCCTCATAGTGCAAGAACAGTTGAATCCTGGGGTTAATCTCCTTGTAGGGAAATGGTTTGAAACTGGGGGTTAAACTGCAGTGTATGGATGTAGCAGATCCTGATTTGGGGAGGAAATAGGGTGGTTTGGGATTAAGCCCAGACCAAAGGTCACCCTAGCCCTGGTTTTCCATCCACCTCAGCTTGTTAGGAATGGTTAAGGAGGGGCAGTTGCTGAAGACAAGCCATGGAAAGGAATGGAGTGTCTCCTTCACCATCCAGGCTCAAGCACACGCTGAAGCAGGATGCCTCAGAGGCCTCCCTCCTGTGGAGGGAAGAGGGAAGCTCCAAATCTGGTTCTAAAGCAGCACCAAGGTTGAATAAAGGCAGCACGAGCCAGCTCTGAATCCTGCCAAGTTGAAACCGGTGCAATCAGGCTTGACTCCTAGATGAGCAGCTGCCAAAACCTAAGCTCCCTCTTAGGCATGGCACAACGCTGGCCCATGCCAAGTGGATTTACATCCCTAAAATGGCTATACTGTCTGTTCAGGCTGCTCTGTCAAAAACATGGACAAAATTAAAATTTATTTACTTGCACTAATGTGGTAGTTGAGCTCAGCTGAGTGCCAGTGGCCCAGCAAGATTCTCTCTCACTGTCCCTCTTCAGCAAGATGGGAGAGACAATAAGATGAAAAGCTTGTAGGTCAAGATAAAGACAGTTTAATGGGAAAAAAATAGAGTAAATTCTGCACATAGAAGCAAAAATAAAAAGGAAAAAAAATCTCTAGGGCATGGAATATCCCTTTGGTGAGCTGCCTTGCTGTATTCTCTGCCAGCTTCTTGTCCATCCCCATCCTACTGGAGTTTGAGGAGGTGTCCTTGGATAGCAGCCTTGGTGCTGTGTGAGCATTCTACCACAAACACAAAGCACAGCACTCCAGGGGCTTCTGGGGCTAAAAGTTCACCCCACCAAAACAGAGCCAGGCAGGAGGCACTCATCCACACCAGCTCCAGCATCTTTCTCTCTGGGAGAAATAATCCAGCTGCAGTTTGGAAGCTACTGAGAGAGAACACAACACTAAGCGCTGCTGGAGCAAGTTTCCTGATGGACAGAGTGGGTTTTTGTCCTCCTTAGTGTCCACCCATCATGTAGCGAGCAAGCTTAAAAACAAGCAAACCAGCAAACAAGCCATCCAAGTGTCTTTCCCTTCCACTGGGAACATGATACTTTAGATACTCCATTTTCCTGCTGAAAGGTGATTCTGAGAGCAGTAGAGTCTCTGTTTACAAGTGGACACACGTCTAAAATGAAGGGATGTACAGATCAAATGGGGTGCAATTTAATATATTTAAAATAATTTTCTGTTGGTTCTCTCTTTTCTTTTTTCCACCTGAAATCTTTGGAAGGTGGTAGGAGAATTCAGAGATATGAAACCAAACTCTAGTGTGAATTTTTTGAGCAATGGCCAACTAAGCTTTCAAAGTGGAATGAAAATGAATTTTGTGTCCCCCAGAGAAATCTGCTCCAGCAAACTTGATATCACATTTCTCTTTTAAAAACAAACTAATCGAAGACTTACAATTGATTGTGTGCCCTGAGGGAAAACACCACAGAAAAGGCATAAAAGGGGCATTTTATTTCAAGAGGAAGAAGCAAAGCAACCAGTTTAAATGATAAAAACAAAAGGCAGAGGTATTTGTGAGATGAGACCAGAGGAGGTAGCTCTTCTCAGCACTCCTTTTGCAGAAAATCCCTGAACAAAGTCTCATGGTAGACAAAAAAGGTGATGACATGGTTTAGCAGCCATTGAGGGGAAATTCTCAATGCTCTAGCTGTGCAGCTTTGCCATCCCAGGACAATTCAGGATCACTAGACTTGAGCTGTGGCTTGGGACACTTTAAGGTTGCATTAATACTGATGATCACAGTGAAAGTAGGACTGATGTGTGACTGCCTGTAGTTGGGAGATAGGATGAGCTGCATGGTCCTGAGATCCCAGAAATCAGATATTTCAATAATTATCTTCAGAGGCAGTCTGCCTGCAGTACACTGGATTGATGAGTTAAGTCAGACTGGAAAAAGAAATATCTACATTTAATAAACAACTTTACAAGAGAAAACAGCTTGTTTGTTCCAGAAATTCAAGTTTCAGCTGTTGAGTACAAGGTACAGCTGCAGGAGGAGAAAACAAAACACGAATATCAACAAGGAAATTTTCTGGGGCTCTTTTGGTACTTTTGTGGAGGATGTGACTAGAAGGGCTTAGAGAACAAAGAGGTGGCTAAACTGGTATCTTGCTTTTTCAAGACCCCTTTCTGCCTGTTTCTCTGGCAAGGCTTGTGTTATCAGATTGATAGAACATGGTATAGAACATGGAAAAATACATATAGGATAAATGGTTTTGCCTTTGACATTCTGTTTTCCTGCATCTTACGATTCTTGTAGGAACTTTTTGGGAAGGACCACCCTGTTAAACCTTGTGTGCAGCCAAGATTTGAGCCTGGACTTTCCTCCTTCTGAATGGGCAAGAAGTTACCCTGAGCAGCAGCAAGGTCTGCTTCTGCACTGAATTTAAGGCATCTTTTGCTCTGAATGTTTCCCTGCAATGGGAAAAGGGAAAAAGAAGTAAAGCACCATTGCCACAAAAGTGGCCTCATGGAGGCTTCCCATATTGTCTTGAAATCAGGAACAGGCAAAACTCTCACACAAGCTGTCAGGAAAACATGTCAAATTAATTTCCGTCTGCATTTCCTTTAAAAATATTGGAACGGACACATTTTCTAAGGGATTAGATAAACATTTGCTTAGTTGTAAGACTTCTCAACATAGGACAGATTTCACATAAGAAATTTTATAAGAGAATGTGAGCATCTTCATGTACTCTTGTGCAAAGCAAGAATTATTTGATTAAGCTTTGGATGTTGCAGATGGACAGAGGAAAACAGAAAAGAAAAGGGAACCAGAGAAATACAACCAATTTCTCTCTTCTTTGGGAGTCCATGTATTTAGCTCTTCACTTCTGTTTTCCTTGGCAATCTCTGCCGATTTGAATGTCAAATTCAAGTCAGAAGGATTAAACATGAGAAGCTTTGAGATATCTTTGCAAGGTGCATTTATGGTCAGTAAACATGGAATTTCCACAAAGTCATGTTATTGTTTGCAAAGAGATTTCCTAGCTGCTGGTGCTGTAGAGTAAAATGAATCTCCCTTGAGGGAGAAAAAACATAAAATGGAAAAAAATAAAAGGGATAAATAAAAGAGAAAAAAACACAGAGACCTTTTGAATGCCTCAAACTGTTTTCTTCTTTGGAGAATTTATGCATCCAGTGAGTTTTATTACATCCAGTGTTGTTTATTTTCACTTCCCAAGAAGGTACTTGGTACCTCAGCCTTTCTCACGTCCTGTGCAACTGGGGCCCCTGCCCTGCTCAGCAGTGGGTCCACATCATCCTCTCCTTGTCACCCATGTACTTTCAGAGGCTTTTCTTGATGTCTTTGACATCCCTGGCAACATTAGAGTCCATTTCAGCTTTGGCTTTCCTACTCTCAACCCTGCCTGCTCAGACAGTATCTCTGTATTCCTCGCAGGGCACCCTTTCAATTTAAAATTGCAAAGCAAATTTGATGCATTTTGTGTTCTCCTTCTGGCATCCAGCAGCAGTGGATCCAGTTGGAGAGAGAAGCTGTAGGTAAGATGAAGAGCAGCAGTGCCTTGGGAGACCATGATTTCAGGACCATGGTTTTCTTTGTAATACCGTGCTACTTAAATGTGCAGTTTGTAAGAGAAAGCAGACCATTCACATGGGTTCTAATAGGGTGCAATAAAAGAAGACAAAAGAAATAAGGTTTTAAAATGCTGACTGTGCATCAGAAAAACCATTATACCTGATTTTTTTTCAGCAAAGACTCAAGTATATTTAGAATGAATTGAAGTGTCTGAAGATCTAAAACTGTTAAACTCCAGACAACTAAAAAAAATACACCTTAACTTGCATAAGATTTGGATAAAAGAACAGAAGAAGTGAAAATATTGATGCTCCATTTTTGACTGTTTAGGACAGTATTTCCTGTGTCTGTTTTTATTACCACAGATGATGAACACTCCTCCATAGCAGCTTCTGCTGCAGTGAAGTCAGTAACCATTCTCACCAGCAGGACCAGAAAGATTCATGCATGGAAAAATTATATTTACTTGATAAATAGTGAAGAAGTTTTATCTCAGGCCACTCAGTTCCTTAAAGCCAAGTAGTCACAGAGTCACAGTTAAAAAGCTGCTGCGTTCTCGATACCAATCACCTGATGCCTATTGATAAATCCACTTCTCACAGTTCAAAAGGAGCTGCACATCTCCTTATCACACTTCACAGAAACCTAGGCAGAAATCCCTGTGCTGAAGATGCTTAATCAACGTTCTCATCTCCAGATATTACCATGGGAACCACGGCTTTTCAGAGTGCCAAATAAACTGGTGGATTTCTCCGCCTTATTCTAATGTAAAATTCGAATTAATCCCCACTTGCCTTGCCATAACTGATGGCAGGAAAACAGCACATTGTTCCTCAGATGAAACACTCTTGTTTTCTCTTTGTAGGATGAGCCTTTTTTCCCCTCATCTCATGAACAGGAATGATATTTCCTTCTGTGTGTTGTGATAACCATCCCAGACTGGTCCAACGCCTCTGGCATGGCCAGTTGGAGGTACCCAGGGAAGAAGAAATTAGTAAAGAGAAGAGATAGACCACGCATCTCCCCACTCCCCCACTGCACCCTTCCACCTCCCAGGAATTTCAGTTTCACCCATGTCCTGAGCGAGAAATTATATGTTTTTTCCAGTGATTCCTGAGATAATTGCTTCCATGTATTTTTCTAGTTATTTTACTTCTGAATCACTTCAACATCTGAGCCATGGCATCCTGTGACAAAGAATCTTGTATCAAATAACCTGCTGAGTGGAATAGACTATTTAATTCGTTTTTTAATTCAGTGGTTTAATTTGAGGTGGCCACTTTCTTACACAAGCAATCCTGGAGCAACTGAACCCGACTGATTTTTTAACATTTGCTGTTCTGCCCACAAACCCTTCCTTCACACCCCTTCAGGAATAACAGAAGCTGTCAGAAATTAAGGATCCATTAAAATCATATTCTCTGCACTAAAAGTATGGGATTTTGAGGGGGTTTTACCTTATTTTCAAGACCTCTTTTTAGCTGGATTCAAATGCAGATGTTTGGTAATCAGAAGTGGGTCCAGAATCCGAAGCCAGAATACCAGAACACCACAAAGAAAGTGGTTTTTTTTTAGAAAATGCTGAGGAACATTCACAATTCTCTGGAGTTCTCTGCTCCCTGCTGTGACCTTGCCCACCCCTCTTCCTCAGCTCTACCCAGCTGCCTCATGCACATTCTTTGCTAAGGCTGACCTGATGATGTGTGTTGGGCCCATCTGTCTCCTCTGGGTTTGAACTTCGTGCTTGACCTTCATGTTTTATTACCAAAACTTCCACTGAGAGACATGGACACATTTCAGCAGGTGCCAGACCACCCTGGGTCAGAACTTCTGAAGGTCCCCTTCCTTTTTTCCCCTCTTCTCCCAATCCCTGCTGCAATCTCATGGCTCCTCCTCCTTCTACCCTTCCTTCTTTCCCCTCTTTTCGTTTTATCCTGAGGTCAGTCAGCTGCTTGGTTAATTTAGAGGGAGTTTTAGGAGTTGACTCAGATCAGCAAAGGCTCTGAAGGGCACCAAAACAACAACTAAATGGGTTTGGACATTCTTCCACTCTGGATTTCCTGTCTAGGTTTGTTTGGAGTATTTGTCCTATACTGGCTGTTCAAACAAAGCAAGAAGTTGTTCTTTTTCTCAGAACCTCCCGAGTTTCAATTGTATCATCCTGCATTTATAAAGAAAGTGCCCAATTAAGGTGGTAAGTTCTTAAGCAATATTGATAGATGGGAAGGGAAAGTCAAGCTTTGCAAAGGAAAACAACATCTGGCTTTGCATCTTCCTCCTCCATTCTCCTTCAGGAGAGTGGTAGGGACACTGGTCTCTGACAGCAGGGATGGAAAAGATGCAACACCAAGAACTTTCTAGAACTCACGAGCCTGAGGGCAGCACAGGGAGACTAAGCCATCACACCAGGCAGCCTTTTTAATTCATTAAACTTCCAGATGTTTTGTGTGATGAACAATTATCCAACAGTTTTGTTACTCCCTGCGACTCTGAGTTGCACTGTAGCCAGAAAAATTGTGTTAAATTTGGTGGTTTTGAAATGTGCTGGAAATGGAGAGTGAAGTAAGAATGTCAGCAATAAAGATGTAGTGCTTCCCCCCTCCTCAGATGACAAGGAGATCAAGCAAAAGTTTCCTCACAAGACAGTTTTAACAGATTGTTTCAGAGAAGAAGAGTCTAAAACGAAATGACATGTTCTGCTAAGGATGGGGCCAGCTGCCAGTCAAGGCCCAGAGCTCCCAATAAAGGTCTCTGGAAAGAGAAGGTGTGAAGAGATGCTGAGAATCTTTGGTATAATTAGGGAAGGAACTTTTTCAGTAGTTTTTTTACAATACACCTTTTTTTTTTTTTTTTTTTTCCAGATCAAGGAACAGTGAACATTCTAGGATGGCTAAAATACCCCTCCACTTTACATAGGCGTATTTCAGTGAAATCAGAGTAAATAGCTCAGCTTTGAGTCACTAGACAGCAGGCAAGACATTTCACTACTGGAAGAAGAGGAATCTGGATACTCTAGGGAACACTAAGGAACATAAAAACTGCAATTGAACAAACAGACAATTCATTTCACTGCCTATCTAATGGAGCAAGGCAAATGTAGCATCAGTTGACTCTGAAAATGTGGATCCACTCATAAACACAGAACTGCTTTCAGCATTCTTGTGCAGGATTTGAATTTTCTAGGGGGAATATCAATGTAAAACTTGGAGAAAATAGGTAATTAGCCCCCAAACCAGCTATTCACTTAAACCAGTACACTACTTGAAATTAAATGGGAGTACCTCAAATATTAAAAACTGTCTTTCCAGATACTCTATCTATCAATGTGATATACTGTCTGGATCCTAATTAAGATCAAAACCATGTGCCTGGCTATTGCCTTTATGATTTCATCTTGTCCCCTCAGAATTAATTCTAAAACAGGAATAGCTGAGCCCTAGTTTATCATATTTTTCCAGCTTCTAAATAGGTCTCAGTAGAAGGTGTATTTAAAAAAAAAAATAAAATAAAAAAGACTTCTTGCTTTTGCTTTTTAAAATTTACTTCTTATTCTAAAATTGGCAATCAACAAACTCAGTTTTCCACGTGGAAGTCAGGCCAGGTTAGTTATGTCTCCTGCAAAGGCAGCAATAAGGAATCCTCTGACTGTGAGCAGGGACAGCTCCCAGCTCCTGTTGCTGTCAGTGTGCTGGCACTGATGGGTTACTTGTAATTTATTTCAGTCAGCAGAGACAGTAGGAACAGCTCTGTGTGCACACAGGAAGGGCTGCTCAAGTCAGAGCAGACCATTCTGTTCAAAGGCAATTTTCAGTGTAAAGCTGCAATTTATCATGCTCCTGGGAGGGGAAGAAAAATTGCTATAATGCTTCCATTGTTGTATAAAGCAAATGCGTGGCTGCAGTTTGGTGAGATGATCTGGCTTTTAAACTTTATCCTGGAAAAAAATTATTGAGGAGTTACTGAATTCTGCTGACAAAGAGGGACATTAGAGACAAAATTAGCTGCATTAAAATATTTTCATCATGGAAACAGACTTTTAAAAGGTAGGAAGGGTGAAATTGCTTAAATTGTGAGGTTCCAATAAGCAATATTCCAGTATTCTGCAGACTGAATTTCACTGTCTTTTGCTTGAATTGCTTAAAGATTTTCTGCTTTTTTAAAATTCATTTAATTATTTTTTATTCCCCAGCAGAGAAAAGGAAATATGAGATGCTGAAAATTTTAATAGGGTAGGAGAATTCACATCCATTTCATTTTTATCTTGGATTTAATTCTATCAATAACATAACCAGAACTACCAAACCTTCTGAGAAAGCATTTGGGTTTTTTTGGCTGAGTACTGTCTGTCAAGATTTTTCTAGTGCATGTTGCCCTATGGCTCTGTTGCCATTGGCATTGATGGGGAGACAGGGTGTGCTCAGCCTGCAACCAGCACGGGCTAAGACGGGATCAAAGTGGCTGAGATATATTTCTGTTGTATGAAAATGAGACTGATTTAAATCGTGATACAGTCCGTGTGCCACTTGCACCTGAAGAGCTGCAGAAAAAGTTTATAAACAGAGCCAAATTGATTAAATACTGACAGAGGACAATGCCTATGCAGAGAACTAATATCCTGACTGATTAAAAATTAATGCAGTTGGAACTGGTCCAAGAACAGAGCATAAATCTTGATCTGTGCCATGAGCCACAAGTCAGGGCAGCTGCCTGATCTCCAGCAGCAGCCTGTGCTCATCAGCAGGTGCAGGATGCCCTTTGTATCACAAGTTTTCCTCATAATGGTTTAGCTGGAAGTTTTTTGAACAGAAACTTTACATCCCTTCTGAAGTGTTCCTGATTTTATGGTGCAGCTTTGTGTGTTTTCTCTGTCTACCTTTTATCACAGGAAGAATCAGCCTAGGAGGGATGATAGGGTGGACATTATTTATATATTCCTGTAGTAGGAGAGATCTGCATTTGTCCTGGTGCTTCAGGTCCTAAGTTAGTTGTAAAATTTGAAGTTTCTTCAAACTAATTGCATGTTATTAGGTTCCTTTGAAAGGACAGTGAAAATCATTCCAGCTTCTGCATTTTGTTTCTTTGGGAACTCGCATCTGTCTCAATATAGAAAGGTGAGCCTTCTGATAACCAAGAATGGACAGAAATTTGTCATGGGAGGTGCCTTGAGGCATAATGTGATGCTTAGCTTGGAAAACTTAACCTGTATTCCTGCTGAGGAACAGAAGTTTTCTTCATTTTCCTGTGTTCCATCCTAGAAAATATTCATACAGAACATCTGCACTTCCAGGTGTCTGCAAAAGACAGAATTAGACAAGAAAATATTCTTTAGGTTCAAGGCCCATGGTAGGAGACATGGAAGGGTGTGGCAAACTGAAATCAAGCCTGACAGAAGGAGCTACACCAAATGTGAATGCTGGTGGTGCTTATGCAGTTTGTCATCCAGGTGTGAGGGTGACAGTGCCACAGTGTCCCCAGATATTTGTATTTTATTTAATCCCTCACGTTTCCAGCCTATATATATGAGGAAAATGCACTCAGATGTGGTAATGGCCCTCTGGATTTCTTGGGGTTTTTTTACTGGGCCTTGAAAATGAGACAGACATCACTGAAGCAGAGTTTTTTACCTTTCTGAATCTTCCTATGGAAGTTGTACTCAAAACACAGAGACTGACTCAACACGTTGATAAGGAAAACAAATTTTAACGCTCATCTCTTCAGAATGAAAACCACATTTCTACTACAGCAACAGGTAGTCTTTGATTTGTCTTGACTTTCTGAGATATGCAATGGTGTTGGTTTTGTCTGAAATGTGATTTTTCTTCTCTCTAGTTAGTCTAGTCAAAACTTCACTTATATCTTTAGAAAACAATGGCTGCACAAGACTGTAATTTAAAGGCTAAAAACATTAGAGAAGAAACTTCTCTTGTGTTGCCATTTTGGACCCTGTTCAATATTGGTTTCTTTTTCAAAACTCCTGTCAGGACTCACAGAAATGTAAGTATATAAGAATCAGGGAGTATCATAAGAATAGAATTAGTATTGTCATTGTCCTGAGTGAGTAACTTTTAAAAATCACTTTTAACATCTCTCTTTATACCGTATAGGAACAATTCCAGCATTTTTAATGCCACACCAAACACTGTCTTTTTGCTCCTGAATGTGGCTGTTAATGCCTTTAACAAATGAGAAAAGTGGATGCAACTAATTTAAACTTGTTGATAGCTTCAAATTATCAGTATTTAAAGGAAATACTCAGCTAGAACTTTCTATTTTCTTACAAGGAGGAGGCTTTTCTTGGTAACATCCATCATAGTTAAGAATCTGCTGGGAATGCATCTGATATATTGACATTTGTAGTCATTACACTGCAACTCACTAGAAGATTTCCTTAAACAGCAGGATTTTCACCTGAGGTTGCAGCTCGTGTTTGAAAAGTGGTGTTATTTGAGAGGGGCTTTCTGGAAAACTTAAGGTCTGCATTTTTTTTTTTAATAATAGGTTTAGTTTTGCCAGAAATCTGATGAAATCTGTCCTGCGTATGAATTGCAGATTGCTTTGCTCACAGTGGTGGGAAGACAGGAAAATGGAAAGCATGCATGGTTTAAGACACTTATTTTACTCATCCTCCAGAAAGAACAGGGATGTGGGAGATCAGGTAGTAAAACTTTGTTCAAGTGCTGCATGTGGGATGTTTGGAAATGACAAGCCTCACAGAAGACCCAGACCTTCCTTCCCTAACTTTTCATTCCACATGGAAGGAAGCTTTTTTTCCCTACAACATAATCCCTCACCAGAGCTGGGAATACATATGTTTTGCTCTTTCCTAAACAAGACTGTGTCAGAGCAATTTCTCAAAATCTCCTGGTGTTGTAGCTTCCTGGTGACATTTTTAACTCATCTATGAATATATGGACGCATTCCCTATCCCAGAGGATAAATCAAGGCCACTGCCTGTGACTGCCATAACCACCCACAGAGGACTTATACTTCCTGAGGGATGTTTTAATCCTGTCAAATCACTTTCTGAGCACATTTTATTAGTTTCTTGTTCCATTCCTGCCATTTTATAAGGTTTTGTTTCTTCATTAACTCAGTCATGAGCTGGAAATAGATATGTGTCTCTCATGAGTGTGCCCCAGTGAGAGGCAATAATACACAACAATGCTTTGATTGATGCATTAGAGTGAAGACTGTCAAATAATGAGATATTATTATTATTATAGTACTATCTATTATATCTATAATAATACAGCATCCTACTGACTTATTGGCTGTGTTATGTATATATATGTATGTATATATATATAATACTTGTCTGTCTTACACACATACTACTTACTGCTTATTTACACAAATACTACTCATTATTTTACAGGTATTATTTAATATATGTTATAACTGTAGTATTATAGTCCCCCAAAGTGATAGAACCTGGAGCATTAGTATCTGAATAACTCAAGCTCTAACAGTAATTTACAGATCTGAAGAAAATCTGAAGTTCATAGCAACTTGTGCCTGATTTTTCCCTTTGTCTGGATGCTTTCTAAGGGGTTTTTGTGTCATGGCTGAGACCAGTGGTTCTTGCTGCTGGAGCAGCACCGTGTGGTAAAGCAGGCACGTCCCCAGAGCCTCTCTGTACTCTTAGAGAGGAACCTTGGTCTTTGAATTAAGGGAGGACATTTTTTTAAACCTTAGAAATATGGAACTTAACATCAAAACTTCCAGTTTTATCATTAATATTATGGCCTTGGTTTTCAAAGGCACCTCTCTTGCAATAATTCTTATAGGCGGCAGGCTGGAATCCTGGTAGATTTTAATTCGCTCTAGCAAGATGTCGGTTTTCAAAAACAAATAAAATGTTGAAATCCAGGTATAAGGCAGTTATATTAAAAATAATTGGATATCTGGGTTTTTGTTTTCCCCCTCGGTATTTGTTTCTGAAAACTGATACACAAACTATTCATAGAATCAGAAAAGCTGGAAAATATTTCCGAGATCATGGAGTCCAGCCTTTGGCCAAACACCACCTGCCAATTACACCTCAGCACTACGTGTCATGTCCAGTTGTTTCTTAAACACCTCTGCCACAACCAGCAAGGATTGAACCCACAAAATAACAGCAGCCTCCACCACACTCCTTTTTCTGCTTCAATTTTGAAAGCTGGCTTTGGGGTTAATTCCATACCTGATTGACAAAGCTTATTTCATGTGGTTAAACATTTATCTCTCTGCAAGTTGTTAAGTACAATTCCAATTTGTATTGGAAATGGAAAGGCAAACAGAGATGATCACTTCAGGTTTTTGCTAATTCTGTTTTAAAGAATTTCAGAATATGGACAATCATTGGAAACAGCAGAAAATATGTACTAAGGAACAGGACTTTATTGGATGGTGAGAGAGGAAACGGTAAATGTTAATAATTATAATGGCAGCTATGAATATAATAATGATGCTATTGACAGCAATAATCAGTTATTTTGCTCTTTAATTGATACTAATTACCTGAAGAAATCACAGAACAGATCTTTGATTGATACATTTCTCAAGACAAATTGTGAAAATTAATTCATTTCCGAATAAAACTTTCAGCTGATTAAGTGGTG
The DNA here is from genome assembly GCA_013397155.1 of Irena cyanogastra. NCBI lineage: Eukaryota > Metazoa > Chordata > Aves > Passeriformes > Irenidae > Irena > Irena cyanogastra. Next base: position 24,565 of record VWZV01001722.1, on the reverse strand, counting down.
TTATGCTCCTATTCTATTTTGCATGGAAAGTTTTTGTATGACCAGAATATCTCGGAGTCCATAAAAGTAAAATAAGTTAAATGAGGGTATTTTTAATTACAGGAAGTAAAGCCTAAAAGAAGGATGACATTTTTCAAATCTTCCCCTTTTTTTTTTCCCCCTAAGTTGAGACTGGGTGAATATTTGATACTGCTGAGCAGCAGGGCAATGATTCAGGCAGGCACTTGAAAACATGCCTAATTTTAAGCAATGTATTTGATACGTAAAGAACCAGCTAGGGCCTGTGGTATTCTCACTCAATTTTAAACCTGATTCAGTACACTTTGTGCATTGAAACTCAGGAGCAATGAACTAACCCAATTCTGATTCCTAATGGTGAATCCAGTTAAGAAAGTATGTGGGTGTTTAAGGACTGTTCCAATTTATGCTTTCTATTTTTGTGTCACTTATGCTGTGATTAAAGTAAGGATATAATGGACATAAATTGTGCCCTGACTATTTCTGCATTCAGGAGCTTTTCTCTTTCAGCTTCCCTGTATTTCTTGGGGTTTTCTCTTTCCCTGGTCAGTAAGATTTCTTATACAACTTTGCAATAGTATCTGAACTAACTTCTTTCATCTGTTGTAAGTATTATTGATAAAAAATTAATGATATAAAAAATGGCTTCCTCTTTTAGTTTTTCTGTGATGTGTGAGATATTTAATCTCTGAGGTTAAATGCAAACTCCAGCTTTGCCTGTGACACCACTGCAGCCAGTTTTCCCTTGGTTGATGTAAAGCTGATTGCAATAGCAAGTGTGAATGGACAGAAATCTATCTCAGTAGTAGAGAGGAGAGGGAAAAGGCAGGATATTTGCACTCACTGACCTTAGAGAGAAGTTTCAATTCCAGAATTGCAGGGAAGTGAAATGTCACCATTTATGCACAACGAATAAATGCCATCATGCTGGTGCAGATTTTTCCTTAGAAAAAGACATCACACAACAGAAAATCCCTTAGCCATTCTGCACATCCTTGTGCGATCCTTGAGGCTCCAGGGAGACCTTATGACCCCTTCCAGAGCCTAAAGGGTCTTCAGGTGAGCTGGAGAGGGAATTTGGACCAGAGACTGGAGTGACAGGACAAGGGAGAATGGCTCCCCATCTCCAGAGGGCAGGGTTGGATGGGATATTGGGGAGATATTCTTCCCAGTGGGGGTGGTCCGGCCCTGGCACAGGGTGCCCAGAGCAGCTGTGGCTGCCCCATCCCTGGAAGTGTCCAAGATCAGGCTGGACAGGGCTTGGAGCAACCTGGGACAGTGGCAGGTGTCCCCAGTCACAGGAAAGAAGTTGCACTAGGTGACCTTTAAAGCACCTCTCAACCCAAACCATTCTGTGACACTGTGATGACTCTATTACTGCTGCATTTAGCTGCTCTTTTTCTTTCAGTTCTCTATAATTTTGTGAACAAAACCAACACTTCCCCACCCCAGGAGGATCGAGCTGCTTGAGCCCATCTCTCAAACCCAGTCCAGCTCTGGCAGAAACCATGCTTTGAAGTTTAACCTGAAACATAGGCAAACAGCTGCTGCAGATAAAATTAATCAGAAAATTTTCCATTGGGACATAAGGTGCAGAAAGGACCCCCTGGCTTTCTAAACTCCTTCTAAGAGAGAAGCCTGGGTGTGGCTGCATCCAATCTTTGCCCCAGACGTAGGCAAGGGTTTATATTTAAAGAATTATACACGTGTAATTGAGTCTTTATGTGACTGTCCTTCAGCATTAAGGATGGCACACCAAATATATTTATATAAAAATTAATTTACTTAAATTGATTGTGGTAATGATTAGACTGAAAGATCATCAGGATTATTTACTACACAGCATAGGTATCTATAACTACTGGTATAATGCACTATTTTTGAAGCAATATGAAAGCTACCCAAAACCAATAATTGAGTAGACACTGATGCCACTCACCCACACCAATGACCATGGGCCAGTCTCAGACTCAGGGAATAACCCTGAGTGACATCCCTGCTCAAAATCTTCACTCTGGAAGGAGTGTGCTAGAGGTCCCTGATGGTAAAAACTGGGAATTGCTGGAGTTAAGACTGCCAATCCAGGCCAGCTGTGTCATCTCAGCAGTTTTTAGATAAGTTATTGATAACTTGTTGGTTCTATTATCAGGTACTTTGAGAGGTAGTTTGTTCTTCAGGATGTTTAACTTTAGGAACAACGAGTCAGGCTGATTTCAGGTACTTCAACACCAAACACAGCATCCCCCCCCACCCCACCTCCATCCACCCCTGGTAACTGCAAATAACAAATTTGGAGTTGTTTTACCCCTGCTCCAGGTGGCACATCCAGCTACAGAATCCACCCAAAACCACTCTCAATTTAAAAGGGTCAAAACCTGCCATGGCCACCGTGTCCCCAGGCAGGGGACAAGCTCAGGCTGTGCTCCTGGGTCATGGCTGTGTCCCCAGCTCCCTGGGGAGACTCCAGAGACTTCAGGAGGTGGAGACAGACATCCAGAGATGCTGGAGTCCCATCACATCCAGGACACTGGCAGCTGTGGGACGAGCACCAGCAAGGAATGTGGATTCATTCTCAGGTCCCACACATCAGTCTGGCACCCACGGCCTTGTGCATGTGCATTTATTTGGAAATTGTTATTCCTTTTGTTTACATTCTTCTTACACAGACCATTATTTGTTTTGTATATGCCCTGCTGAATTAATCACAGTTTAGTCTTCTCTGCTGGAATATAAATGTGCCCATTTATATCCAGTAAAAAGAAGAGAACACTATTTTTCTTTCAAATGCCCTACTACATAATTTTGGGAAGAAACAAATTTTTACCTGGAAACTAGAAAACTTACACTTTGCTGCTTTCCTTTGTTTGCTCAGAGAAATCCCTTTATCATTAGTGAAAAAAAAGAACAGGAGTCTTCTATTGACCTTAAATACCTGTTTCATTTCATTCAAGTGATAAGATTGTGATTTCATGTTAAGCATCACTCGATCCTGCTGCTGATGCAGAATTTGGATGAATCAGAGAGTGAAATCATCAAAGTCATATTTTTTTTAGAAGTAATGATCACCAGACTAGTAATTATTGTTTATTATCAATGCCATAATGTGCAGAATTAGACCCACAGTGAAAGCTGGAACTTTGACACTAAATCATCACAGCTCAGAATTTAGGTGTAAATGTTTATGCACATTTACCACTATTTTGTTCTACCCTCATTCAGGAAAAAAATGTCATGTCAGGACTAGAGGAAATGCCTGATCCTTCCTGTAAGATCTACATGGACCTGCACCTCCTCAGAGGGGTGTATGTGAAAAATATTTACCTATGACTTGTGAACAAAGATTAAAGAGCTGTGGAGAAGAGAATAACTTAATGCCCAGCCTTGCTGTGAAAAACAGGCAAAGTTCCTCGAGCTGCTTTTTAATTGATCTGTTGTGCTTTAATCTTAAAGCTGTCCCATACATCAGCTTGACTCCCAGGAAACCTCAGTCCTTTATGAAAAAGGCAGTTCTGCTCACATTTCTGTCATGGAAAAGTTGCTGTACTTTTCAGGGACAATAGGAATGGATTCACACTGAAGAAATCCCTGTCTGGGATATAAATGAAAGCTACACAGAGCTGCATTGAGCACTTAAATGGCCCCAAAATGTTGTGTCTGTTGTTGTACTGATAGGCAGAGAAAAGCTGAAGATGTGAATGTAGACAAAAAAGTAAGCTTATAAAGAAAAATATTAATAAGTGAATACATACAAGAACATTAAATGCCAGTTCAATGCCTCTGGCATATTTGCTTATCTTATGTTCTGCACAACAATTGTTGTATAGAATATTATGCACCACCTCAGGCTGGCATGGAAATTGTCCTGTAATAGTGGATGAGATTTTTCCTAGGTTGTACCTGTGTTTGAAACAGCTGCTCCAATTACAGCAATGGATTGTATCTATAAATGAAATCCACCAGCTCCTGGGAAATCAGCTCATTCCAAATGCTTGTGTTTGTGTTTCTAGAAACACAGGCTATTACAGGACTGGTAGAGCCACTGCTTGCTCTCACAGTATATCAGAATTCTTAGTGAAATTCATTCTCTCAATTCCTTTCTTCAAAGCTTCAGTGATGTGGTCTTAGGGCTTCTCAGGATTGGTCTGGCAGTGCAAAACAAAGAGAGGATTTACACCTCATCTTTCCAGATGCAAAGACAGATGGAAACTGGAGCTTTCTCTAAGCCAGCTGTAAAAAAATGTAGAACAAAACCCCAGAGGGACTAATGACTGCTCCAAGCCTCAGGAGTTCTCAGTTCCAGCGGCATGTGGGAACATTTGGATTGCTCCTACCTGCAACAGTGCAGGGAAGTGTGATGGTACAAGCAAAATTATTACTGCAAGCAATTATAATTGCATCTAATCCAGGATATCTACTCTTCTCAACATGAAACACGTGTTGCATACCCCTTTCAAGCCCAACACAGTCCTACAAGATCAGTTAGATGCATTTCTCTAGCTGTGAGTGTGCTACATGGTTATAGAGTACAGGTTAATATCTAAAGCTTGTTTCTGGAAAATAATGAACATCTAATACACACTTTGTTGCCTTAGCTGTGCTATCTACATTACAGGTTAATTAATTACTTTACTTACAAGCTTCTGCACATAGATAAATGAGCTCAGTTCTTCCCCTCCTTTGCATTCCATCTGCTCTTTTACACATCTGAAAACCCCCTGTAAATTTGGCTGTTATGTCAGTATATGAGTGCCAGGGCAAGAGAGGAGAAGTACTTACCTGCCAGATCATTATTTTTATTTTCAAGGAGGTCAATATTCAAAAATGGCCCTCCACAGTCATAGAAAAATTGGGCTGGAACAAAAAAATCAACCACCAAACATTTCTAATACACACATCAATTTTATACCACCCTGAGAAATACATATTGCACATAAAGACCTCTAAGGTATTTATCACAAAACAAATTTTTTTTTTGTCCACTAAAAGGCACAGTAACTTTTCACTTTATTATGAGTCACTCAAAGCAAGATTTCCACATTTGTGGTGGTAATTGCTCTCCAAAACATCATCTGTCAGCCAGCACTAGCTGACTGACAGTAAGCAGATGTGTAAAACCCTCCATGCTTGGCTTAGGGCAGCAGCCCTTGGAGATTTATCTGTGTTGAGAATTGATGTGCAACACCCATTGTTTTATCTGAAAAAGACCTGCGTCACTTTTGGGAAATAAATCAACATTTTTGTTATGATACATAGCAAGCTTATAACACTTCCAGATAATAGTAACAGGATAACCAATTTTCAGTTTATTGCCAAAGTTTCAGGCTATGGATTACCAGCAGAAATATGTTAATAGAGTTTGTGGGTCAGATTAAGACCACTAATATTTAGAGTTCAATCCCACTTACGGTAAAGCATTTAATTGGTTACAGGCGTTGTGCTGCCACAGGAATTGTGTTGAAAAAAGCCACGGGGAGCAGACTCAGCCCAGGCAGCTGAGATACTTCTTGAGTCAGTTTTTGTCATTGTAGCAGAGTCAAGTGACATGACAGGTATTTCAATGTAATATAAAAATATTTTGTTGGTGTGAGGAGCCCTGGGAGCAGAAAAGATAGCATTGTGAGGCTAAAGAACTCAGAGTCAGTCTCCACAGGAGTGCAGCACAGCCTCAGCCGCCGTGCTTGGCTGTGGTGCATTCCATCAGTTGTCTGAGGAGCTCTGGGAACAGATTTTTCCCCTCTTGTTGAGGGAAGATGGATATGCAGCCTCCTCTAACTGCCTTTGCTTCCACCTTCCCTCCAAACACACGGAGTGTAAAGACTTCATAAGAAAACAGTTCTTCATAAAATTCCCAATGCACACTCTTCCAAGGCAGCATTTTCTTTGAGGGCCAGAATTTTTTGTTTTGCTGACAAGGACAGTTACAGTAATATATTGTTTTGTTCTTGGTGGATATTATGATCATAACTCTACAAATCCTGGTAATCCTGCCGCAATATTGATGTGGATTAGCCTGGGGAAGTGTAGAGATGTCTGAAGTATGTATATGTCCTTAAGGTTTTCCTTTTCTTTTCCCCCCTCTGTTTTTTGTTTTAGAGCAGCAGTGATCACATAGTGTCAGACAGTGAATTATTCCTAGGGCTTAGGGGGATGTGAAATTGCTGTATGTAAAAAAAATGTGGAAGCAGAAGTGGATCAAGATGGTAAGAAATTAAGATCTCCCTAGAATAACTGTGACTTCTCCACTTCAGCTGCCACAGTCAGTTGATGTCTGGAGGATTGGTGTGGGATTTCATACCAGTTAATCAACAAATAAAATGCATGTCAGCTCTTGTTCTGGTGAGGAGGAATTTGGGGACTCTGAACTGAGTGTCCTTTAGCCTAACACAACGAGAGGCTGCTGGCAGAAGCTGCTGGGCTGGTGGAGCTTGGTGGCTGAGACACCAGTGGCAGTTCTGCACCAGTCAGGCAGGATCTGTGCTTCTCCATCTCTTCAGCACCTGCCTGAATTCCTGTCCCAATCAGTTGATAACTCTGTTTGTCCCACTGCAGCATGTAGCTTTCCCACACTGTGGTGTCTTGCCTCATTCCCTCTTCTGCTCTTGCAACAAGAGATGGAAACCTATAGATCAATCCAAACAGCAACAGAAAAGGAGGGTCGTGTTAATTAAACTGCATTGTAAAGCACTGAATCAGATAAGCTTTTCAATTAACAGTTCAATTTCTTTTGACTTTATTTTGAGAAAGGAACAGCATTTACAGCCTGGAGATGTTAACTCCTCTATGCCTTTTTTGATGAAACAGGACACTCCCACAAGTTGTTCATCTCTCATTTCACTTCCCAGAGCTAAAATATTCCTTGCTGGAGAGTGACTTTCTCCTGGGAGAAAAACACATTGAGAAGATAAGGTCTGTGTTTCTGACACCTGGATAAGTTTCAATTCCTTGTTCTTAAAAATTAATTCAGCAGTGTACACAGAAGCTGGTGTTTCTAGTGAATAATTTTTTTAGACTCATCTGTCCTGGGAACTGTTCATGAAAGACAGGGCTATGCTGCAAAATTTAGGCAGATTCAAGGCAGGATCCTAGGCAGGATTTTTACTTTTATGGGAAGAACTATAGTGAAGTCAGGAGTAGACCTTTGCTTTTTTGTCTTTTTTGAGCCGTTCCGTGAATCACCCCCACCACCACTTGTGCACGATGTATATTGAGACCTTTATACTCGGGAAATTAGAGTGTTTACAGCCTCACCAGCAGCACCAGTCCCCCTCACAAACCCCTGAGGATGATGGGTCTGAGTGATAATGCCTGATGAAAGGCTTTGAGGGAGCAGTGGATGCTCCATTAGGCTAAGAATTAAAGGCATTTAAGAGCAGCCCAGCTGCGTGTGCATCAGCCTGCCCTCGAATGCAGAGCAGAAACGGAGTCTTTGTACAACACTCTATCGCCAAGCTTTGTTTCCTCTTCTGTTTTCCTTCTTGCTGACTGTAAAAAGCAAAGGAGAGTCTCTGAATTTGCCAGCAGCATTTGAATGCAGCCAAAATCCAGGGAGCAGCAGAAATCGCTTGGCAAAAGGGTGTGTGTTGTCAGGCTTCAGCTCCACACCTGGGCTGCCAGGACACAGAACCCAGTACCGGGTCTTGTCTCTCATCGTGTCAGATGCTCTGCACACCCGCATTCACAGCCAACACACCCCAAACTCAAAAGGAACTAAAACATTAAAAAAACAAAAACAAAAAACAAACAAACAAAAAAAAAACACACACAAAAAAAACAAAAAAAAAAACAAAAAAAACCCCAAAAAAACCCAAAAAACAAAACAAAAAAAACCCACCACCAACAAACCCACAAAAACCAACAACACAAAAACCCCACCAAAACCACACAGAACCAAGCAAACTAAACCAAAACCAAACAACAAGCAAACAAACAACAACAACAAAAAGAAAACAAGCACAACCCACCTGGAAAAACAGTTTGCTTAATTGGCCTTATTTTAATCTCAGTGTCCCCATGACAGAAGAAAATTAATTCTTCCTGTCTGTTAAATTCTCAGCTTATGTCTTGAAAACTTTTCCAAGCAATCAAGACATCTTTGCCTTTGTCTGTTTCTAGTACTCCAAGACTACTCTAAATGGTTTCAGGAGCCCTTTTTCTGGCACTGTCAGGGAGATCCCTGCACATTTGCCTATGGAGGGAGTAACATTCATGCCATTCTTTGTCTGAGAGGTCTTCAGTGTGAAAACATACTGGGTCAAACTCCAGTTTACTGCATTCCAGCAAGAAAACTACTGCTCTGTAAAATGTGATCATGCAGCACAGGTGTACTTGCACAAAACAGATAAAACATGCAGCTCAGTCTCCTATTTTCTTTTCATGGTCTTTATCTTTAGTAAAAGCCACCTCTTTTCAAACTGAGAAGCACATATCATAATAATGAACCAAACAATTTATTAAATACTTCATTGGTTATGGGTATTTTTAAAGGATTTCAGTCCCTGCTGGGAAAAATAACCCCCCAAACAAATTTTTAAAAATCCTGTGCATTTTTACTTCAGATATGAGTAAGAATAGGTTCCCCATCAAATTGCCTAGTCATGGATTTCATGAAAGGCACTTAAGCAAAATGGCTTCTTTTCTGTTTGCAAATGTTCCTGTTAGAAATAGTGGAGGGGAAGAGCAGAAGAATTTGCTGTATGACAGTAGTGAAGTGCTGAAAGGGCAAACAGCCTTGGGACAGTGACATTCTGTGTGTAACAGTGCAAAATCCTGTTTTTGCTAAAAAGAATTTTTAAAAATCAGTCCTTTCTGGGGTGAAAAATACAAGAAACACATTAAAAATAGGTAAAAAAATAGGTAAAATAGGTAAAAAAAAGAGATCACAAGAAGGTTTTTATCACTTGAGAATCTGCAAGGAAGACTGGAAATTTAGCAAGAACAACTGAAAAAATTAAAAGTTGTCAAGTTCATTTGAAATAGATTTAAAGTGTATGAAATCTAGTTATGGAGACAGAGGTACCTATTGACATCTTACCCTCTCCATCACCAGAAATCTATGATGCACTTTGTGTAGGCATATATTCAACTACTCCCCCCCCAAAATTCCCCGTTTTTTAGGCAGTTTGGCAGATATTTTGGGTTCTAGAGGGGAAAACGGTCTGGTCAGCTCTGACCCTGGTGGTGGGGCTGTCAGGGTGATGCTCTGTGAGGGGAAGGGAGCCAGAGCTGCAGGGTGTTGGTCAGTGCTGCATCTGCAGCCCGGGAAGTGGCAGGAGCAGCGTGAGCTCTGTGAGCAGCACCAGCAGGGCACAGTGACACCGAGGGGCTGGGCACAACATGTAGGGATGGCAACAGGCAGTAACAAAGGTAGACATGACAATTATGGTGTTATCTTTACCACCACCTATGTGAAAGTGTTGTTTAGTAACTGAAATATGTCTGTAAAATAAGATTAGGGATAAGTGTTGAAATATGTAAGCAAGATCTGTGTGTTGATTGAGGTGCACCAATTGTCTCAGCTTGCAAACAAAGTTGGAAGAGAGAAACTGCTCCTGTCACTGAAATATTTCCTACTTCTTGTGCTTGTTCTGGGTACACACCAGAGTTGCACAATTAGAGTAAACCAGCCATTTCCATGACCTTGAAAGCTTTCATTCCTAACACCATAAAAGTATGTTCTTGGTGCTATAGTTCAGGGCACTTTAAATAATGCATCATGGTAGATATAAATTTCCCAAATGCTGCTACATGCTGCAAATGCTTTTATATTTAAATTTTAGTAGACATTGCACTGTGGAATACACTTTAATTGCCATACTGCTTTGGAGAAGCAGCCCTGAGGTTGACAACAGTTTATAAAGTGTTTGTACTCTTAGTGGTTTTAAAGTGGATAATCCCACAATTCTACATTGAGTGCTTGTGCAAGGACTCCCCTGAATGTTGACCATGTAAAAGGAGTTAAAATTTTTTGCTAGATGCCTGTACATAAAATAGTTTAAGAAATTGAAGTGATGATTTTAAAAACTGTCTAGCTTAAAAAAAAAAAATTGCTTATACTTGTTTTGCTCAACCATAGATTCAGAACCAAAACTGTCACTGCAGGGAACTGCAACTTGGTAAGCAGGTCGATGCAAAGAAGGCAGTGCTACCCCTGCTAACAGCAAACCTGCTGGGTGGATAATGAGATACTGTGCTCTGCAGCATTGCAACTCAGACAGAAACCTGTCGGGGCACCGGCTTCACTCACAGAAAAATGAAGGCAAGGCAATGCATGAGCTGAGCCTGAGATTTAATTTTTATATTGCTTGGTCCTGCGAGAAGCCTGATGCAATATGCTGGGTTAAATGGAGCATGCATTATAATGATATCGACAGAATGGGAAAGAGGGAGGGAGAGGGTGTTAGGCGGGGAGAGGAGGGAAAAACATTTTGCTGATGGAAAGTTTTACAACAAAGATGTTTCTAAAGCCAGCTCTCAACTTCTTCTTGTTCCCTTTCCTCAGAAAGACCAATTTTTTAATTGGAAATATAAAATCCAGGTAGAGTGCTCAAACATAGTTGTGCTTTTGTTTCGCCTTGGTGTGGACCACAGAGGATCGTGGGGTTTGGGTCTTCAGGAACCCACACAGTGTCTGGTGCCTCCTGAATTCCATGGGGTTCCAGTGGAAGAGGCTGTGATGTCTCAACATGCTGGGGCTAAAATACTTCACTGTGGCTAGGAGACAAGTATTTAAAAAAAACCCAGAAAGATAAAATACCATGTTAAAATCACTCACTTTTGATTCAGCCACAGTTAAATGTCCAACAGAATGTCCAACAGTGAAATGTCTCATGACCAACAGAAGCCTCCTGGGAAGCCAAAGGACCACGAGCAGGTAGCCCAGGACCATAATAACATTGCACCTTTACAGAGCAGCAGGAAAAAGAGACACTGAAGTATATTTTGCAGTTAGAGAACAGAAGCAAGTGATGGTTTGAGAGGACTAGGACTGTCTGTCTCCCTCTGAGTCTGGGTTGATGTTAGCAATTTAACTTGTTAAAAATATTGCTCAGCACCTACTCAGGGAATGGAGTCGAGGAGGAAAAATGGGATTGGGGCTTAGCTGAGAAGGTAATTGCAAATCAAGTTTAAGACAGAGAACAAAGAGCAAAAGGAGTTCTATCTTACTGGGACAAAAATACCATTTACTACTCATTAGACATTGCAAACATAGAGTTTTCTTTGTGTTCATGGTCTGAAATATATAAAATATAAATGGTACAAGATTTTCAGAAATTTTTTCTTCATGCGGGAAGAATAGGGAAGAGACTTGAAACTAAGTGTCAGAGTCATACTTTCTTTGTCCAATAAAGAATCATTTTAACTCTACTTAAAACTTTTCCCCCCTTTGGTTTTTTTTCCCTCTCCCCATGTCCAAATTAGTAGGTGGAAGTATAATCAGAATATTACTGAAGTGCTCAGCTTATGCAGGATACCGACACAAATGGATATTACTTGCTATAACAAAATATTCCGTGTTTACAGCTGTTTTCATGGGCATAATGGCCTTGTGGAAATTCTAATTATTGTAGTCAGTTATGCTACACATGTGTCTATTGGGTTTTAATGACGTTCTACTTGGGGTAAGAGTTGGTTTGGTAATTTTTTTTTGTTATGCTCTAGCAAAGATGTTCAAATGCAGTGGAGGAACAATTTGCAAGAGTATTTACATATTTTTCAGTTATTGCAAATTGATTGATTTCCTTGCCTGGGGTTCATGCTCAGTGAAAGCTTTACTGTCTTCATTGATAATCAGGATGAAAGCACTGGACATATTTATTGTACCAGTCAGCTTTCACTTTCAATGCATGAAAAACCCCTTGCATTTCTACAATGGACCTCTAGCTGGGGAAGATTTCACTAGCAGTCTTATTTTTCAAAATCAAAAGGCTGTTTTTCATAATTTTTCATCACACCTAAATATTCCTGCACTTTGATTGAATTTTGGCCTTTTAGTCGTCCTTTTTGACATTATTATAATGAGTGTGTGAATGTGTGAGTTTGGTGAGTGTGTGAGTCCAGTAGAGACTGAAATATGTGTTACAGGCACAAGTGAAAACTTGATTTGGGTGTAGTGCTACTGAATCTGCAGGTACATAGGCTCAAGGGCCCACAGATGCTGCAGAGCACAGTCACCACAACAGGGTGAATACACCAGGATGAGCTGTTTTAACTGGTGAAAGCCACTGAATGTTCACACTCAAACCACGCAGTCCTTTCTTCACCAAAGGCCTTTTAAAATCATTGATGCAACCGTGGTTATCTTCCCTTGTTGCATAATTCTGACTGTAAGCAGAGCAATGGGAGCTGCTGTCATTAGCTGTGGGTATTGATGCATCCTTTTCACAATACAAAGTTAAGACAAGAACAGCAGGAATCATTTTCTCTGCAGTTTCTAAATTTTTGTATGTGAGCTGATTCAGTGGTAAAGCAGTAAGGTTTGAAGTGAATCTTTTTGACTAAAAACCAACATCTTAGGATTTTTTGTGTAGCCACATTACCTCTTATTTTTTCTATCTTGGCAATGCAAAGGGCTCCACAAAACTCCAATTTTTATGTATGAGGGACAATTTGTTGGAAATTGACAGGATGATTTTTTGCTGGATGACCCTAGGTGGTGTTGGTGCTGTGCCATCTGCCTGATTAGGCAATTGAACCAATCCCAAAGATCTTTCCTCCCTGGTCCTGTCCCTGACCTGAGCAGCCTCTGTGCTCTTAGAGGGTGTTGATAGTAAAGGTTAAAAGGACTTTAACACTGAGGCAACCGAACCTTGGACAGAGAGGAATGTTAGCTCCATTGTTCTAAGTAATCCACCTGTCACTTAGCTTGGCACGGGGAAAAGTAGAGTTAGGTTAGGTAGGAATATACCTATAATGAAATGATAAGCATTATATGATTATAGTTTAAATAAGAATCAGGGAAAATACACTTGTAGAAGTTTATGTTATATAGTATAAAGATTATAATGATTGTCTTTCTGAATAGTAAGGAATGGTGGTGGGCTGCAAGGGACGGTTGGACGAGGTACTGACTGCTGGCCAGGAATGCCTCGGAGACTGGACGTTAGTACAACCATTGCATTAGTCGACTCCAGTGTGACTTCACCGGGTAATAAATCTAAGGTATATTGTTCTAAGTAGACTGAGTGAGACGAGGGGTTAGAATAGTATTGTTCTAGCTAAAATCAGGAGTTAGTAACTAGGGGAGGTGTAGATTCAATGTTTGGTAGTTATGGGCAGAGTAAGAGGAGGAATACAATAAATGCAAATATTATAAAAGTCATAAGCACCTTTGTAATTCGGGCAGTGATTTGGGCTCAGGACTGCCCCGTGGCCCGGGCACCCAATAAAAAGCTCCTTCATATAATCGCCTCTGTGTGATTGTATGTTCTTCCTCTGCTAACAGTGTCACAGTTTTTTCAGAAGGCAAGAGCACCGAAAATCAAGACACCAAACATTCTTCCTTGCTGTGGTAGAACACCCATGCTGATAAAAGCAGAGCTGTTATTTCTGGAAAGCAATTTTGCCTCGTAATGTGCACCAGGCACGTACCTGGGCTTTGTGGTGAGCTTCCCTAAAACAACAGAAGCAGGAGCTGGAGAGAAATCTCCTCTGGTGTCAGGGAGAGCCCAGCAGCAGAGCACAGAGAAAATGACTTTTGGCACCACGTGTGCAGAGAGTCAGTCTGAGCCCCTGCTGAAGAGGGAACGGGGTTTGAAGGGTGTTTTTTCACCCTGTTTTATTTTTGTTCCTCAGGCTCCCTCCCTTGCTTTCCATGCATAGGAAATATGACACAAGCCAGGACCCAAGACAGGCAGTTTGTAAACATCTTACTGCATTGCTTGGCAGTCTACAAACTGAGGAGATACTGAAAATAAGATAAGCATCAAAAAAACCCCAACCTCTTGAATGAATAAGCAAAATTACCATTTAAAAGAAAAAAACTTGGCCCATTGTTCAATTGTGCTGCTGAGAAAAGAAAAAGGTTAAGAGGCTCCATTTAGATTTGTTTGCTTAATTGATTTTGATTTTGATTTCTTACTTGCATTTTTAATATTATTTTTCTGCCTGGTAAACTCTGTTTGATCATCTTCAGAGAGAATACAGTTGTTTAAAAATTCATTACTGCCATTTTTAATGTGTAGGATTTTTAATAAACTACAGCTTGCAGACCCTGTGCTAGCATGGGAAAAAATGAATATTTTATAGATATATGTCGAGAAAACATATTACCTATCTCAGAATATAGGCAGACACAGCTTTCACTGATGGCCAAAAATAAAAAAGTATGATATTTTTATGTTCTACAGCATTATATTCTATCAGGCCTTGTAAGGAGTCTGTTTCTTCTTCATTTCTCTATTCTCACATGCCCTCCTCTTCTCTCTTTTTTATGAATCCAGTATGACAACCCTAGTCAGTAAAAAAATTCAGGCTGAAGCTGTTGGTATTGCATCAGGCACAGCCTGCTAATGTTTTGTGCACTTTCTTCCTTTCTGTTCCCATCCCCACATCTCAGTATTTCAGCCCCTGAGGACTGAATGGGCTGAGGAAATGGAGAGACAGAGTTTGCTGGAAGAGGACAGAGCTTTATCAGACCAACCCATAAAAGACAGAAAACTGGACAATCTGCTGGACTGAGAGACTTCAGGTGGTTTTCATATCCCAGGTGACGAGATTTTTGTTCCCCAACACCTGATACTCTGTTCATCTTTAGCAGCTAATTTAGGCAATTCTTGTATTTTTCTATCAAGCCTAGTTTTCTCCCTCATCTCAGAAAGTGAGAAATAAACATCTTTGGACAACATCCTTGTGCTTTTAATTCCATCTTTAGCTGTCTGCAGCTGGTTTCCTTTCTGTCTGTCCATGTCTGGGGACCTTGCCTGCCTTGAGACTCACTGCTGAGCCCCTCCTTGATGAACTCCAATTTCCAATCACTTTAATGACACAGAACTTACACCTTTTCTCTTTTCCTTCTCCCATCTCTACAGCTTAAAATCTCTCCATTTCAGACCTGGGAGCTGTTTCTTTGGGAATGTCTCATGAAATTTGATGCAGATGTCACATGAGTGTAAGGTCACATTCCTTTTGCAATGTAAATAGGTTTTGGCATTTGCAGCTCAGGGAAAAGATCCAATTGCACTGAAAGACAGAAATAGAAAGTGAATCTTAAATTTTAATGCAGGCAATTAAATTCCACTACCAGCATTTTGAGATTAATGGTAGAGTGAAACAGTCCCACTTCTTGTGGCTCATTCTACTAAAATGGAATTAGATTCATAATATGAACATATGGAAGCAGTTCCCTTCATGTACATTTAAATTCAATATTAATATTTAACACTTATATTCAGGGCTATGATTTTTCAGTCAAAATATGGTGAAGATTGGAGCAAAATCTTCCACGGCTGCAACTCTAAAAGCAGTTATTCATTTCAGTGTAATTAATGTGGATTTAAAGCTGAAGCCAAAAGGAATATTCCTGGTAGCAGACTTTCTATGCATCAGTTTTAAATTTAGCCTTTAACACCTCGAGGTTCAATTTTTATTCTAATGTGCCATTCACAAAAACGTTTCGTCATTTTTAGAAGAAGGAAAAAAAAGACCACTCACCATAAAAGGAGTGGAACAGAGTAGCAATCTGTACCACCAGCCAGCAAATTCACACCAGATGAGCCTTACTCCAGACTGCTGGAACAATTTGTAACCTGCTAGAGGGGGAGGTTTATCCCTTGCCTGGTTTTAAATGGTACTGTGAATTCCTGGCTCTGTCCAGTTATGTTTCCTAGAGACAGTTCTTGAGGAAAGCATCATTTCAAGTGTGTTGATCCATCTCCCATTATCTCCTCCTCCTGCAGCAGGAGGTGGGAGTGGGACACCATAGCTCTGGTGTACCAGTGGAGCCCCAGGAATTCCCCTTTCCCTCATTCCTCTCCAAGTCATTCTGGGCAGTTTAAAAGGCTGGATTAGCATTCTCCACGGGTGGCTGACACTGGAACAGACTTTTTAGTCATCACAGGGATTTTTCCCCACTCCTGACACTGCTCAGACACCTGCATGTGCTGCCTTCACTGCTGAATTTGGTGGCAGTTGTTTGAATCCACACGTGACTGTTCTGAGCTCACCACTGAGAGGACAATTCAGAATCCTGGGCTCAGGAGCTGGAATGGGTGTGCTGGGAGGGCAGCCATCAACCACAAAAAGATGGAGCTGGCTGCCTTTGAGTTTGGGACTGTAGCTGATGGAGTTTGTGCACTTGCTGGGTTGTGGATTCAGGCATCCTGAAACCCCAGAGTTTCAGAAGGCATGGGTTTTAGGAAAGACAGCTCTTTGCAAATACTTGTAAATAAAAAAAAAATCCCCAAAGGTTTTCAGAAGTCTTTGTCTTCACTGCTATTTAAAAGTATAAAAGAGGCTGAAGTAGGCTGAAAAACTAAAAAGGCTAAAAGTAGTTTTGGCACAAACTGGAGAGGGAAGAAACCCTTATTTTTTCTTTCCCTTATGTCAAAAGAGCTGTATTAACTGAGGATGTTATGTGCTCTTAGTCTCTGCACACTCTGATTTTCAAGTTAGCAATTATCTCCAAGAGATCCCATTGCCCAGCACCCCTGAAGAAATCTCCCCCACCATCAGCACAACCTGCTTCCAACATATGAATAGTGTGCTGTTAACCTAAACTAGCAACATAAGAACCAAAACAACCCCTTCATTCCTTACTCTTGTTAATCTACTGGATATTTAAGCTTTTAATGTGCTCATTATTTTTTCTTAATAATGAACATTCCAAAAATAGAGGAAATACAAAATGCAGAAAAGAGCCTATCTTTTACCTAAATACCTGCTGGTTTTTTGGTTTTTTCCCAAGTATTTATCTGGCACTGGAGAAAAAAAAAGGTTTTCCAGGGCAATGTAGAAGGCTAAATAATACTTAGACCACTAGAGACAGGTAAGCAGCAAGAAAATCAGCACTGGAAACAGAAAGATACTTTACTGATATTATAAAAATTGTATTATTACTGATCTCACCATCTCAGCCAACAGTCTGAGGGAGCTGGGATCATTCAGTCTGGAGAAAGGGGACACCTTCTGTGGCCTTCTGGTACTTTGGGGGGACTGCCTGCCCGTGTAAGAAATCCCTATTCCTCCTTTTTGTAAGTCCCCCGTGGGTGTGAGGGTGGTCAGGCCCTGGCACAGGGTGCCCAGAGCAGCTGTGGCTGCTCCACCCCTGGAAGTGTCCAAGATCAGGCTGGACAGGGCTTGGAGCAACCTGGGGTAGTGGGAGGTGTCCCTGCCCATGGCAGGCAGTGGGGTGAGATTTCCTTCAAGGTCCCTCCCAACCCCAGCTCTTCTGTGATCCTGTGATTGTCAGAACTTCTCAAATCTTTATATTCTCTGCACGTGCAGAGATATATTTTAAATCCCCATCATGTCACTGCAAGCATAGTTAAAACTCTGTGAGGGACTGTACTCTAAATAATTGGGCTAAACATTCACAAATAAAGCTGCATATTTTGAAGTTTTGCCAAATTTCTGACCATTTTTTAAAGAAAACAAGGGAGAAACACCTCCTAATGGCAACAATTAGTTTCTTTTTTCACAATGTCTATCAGCTTTATTTTGGTCTTAGTAGGAAAAAAAACAGCAATGGAGGAGTGTTTGAACATTGCAGTTTACAACTTAACTAGGAAGAAATAACTAAAAACTCAGTAATTTGGGTGGATTTACAGCACATATCAGAAAATACAGTAATCACTTAGGCAGCTGGCCTGAGGGAAATAAACATAAGTGTTTTACAGAATGCAGAACAAAATTCTGTAGCTCTCTTCCACAACAAAATGAGAAGGTGGAGACAAAAATGGAATCAGGAGCAGAACACATAAAATAAAAGATAAACCTCTTGTGTCTACTAGAATCATTGTCTGAAGTGGGATCTCTGATTTAAAGGCAGTTAAGCCCAACATCTGATAGATGACAGAAATTGCTTCAGGGAATGGGAATGGAGAGATCTAACTAATATTGAATATTAAGGTGTGTTTTGTTGTTTGGGGTTTTTTGGGGTTTGTTGTTGTTGTGGGTTTTGTTTTGGTTTTGTTTTGGTGATTTTTGTACATTTGTTTGTTTGTTTGGGGGTTTTGTTGGTTTTGTTTGTTTGATTGTTGTCCATTAATATTAATACAATAGGCAAAAACATCAATTTCAGAGCATTTCTCATTTGCCCATTATGCAGCTCTGATGCTAAAACCTAACTCTGGATTAAGATTCTGACTGTCTTGACATTTTGGCTCTATCAAAATCAGATTTCCACTGGATAATAAATAGAGGTCATCTCAGTATTGTTGTTTTGAAGTATTTTATATAGTCTTTTACACAGACAAGCTGAAAGTAAATGCTGGATTTCTTACAACTTTCTTTTACAAATGCTTACAGGTGGAGCTCAGACTGAGATACGACTTCAAAATGTTTTCTCAGGGAGTTAAAAAATCAGTTTTGTAAATATATGTATATATATATATATAGACATAAATATGTATATATATACACAAAGTTTGTGGCCAAATCTAGGAAAAATTAATCCAAATTACATTGTTTTTTAATATATACTGAATTAAAGTCTCTGACAATCTCTCTGAACTTTTAGTTCTGAAAGATGTGTGGAATCACAGTTTAATTGCAGACCATCTTAGGACTCAATCTGGAGTCCTGTGAAACCTGAACAGAGCTGAGCCTCTTAAACCCTGTAACAGATAAAAAGTTTGCAGGCCTTAAATATCTGGCTTTTAATTACCATCTATGGAATGGTTACAAAAATGTTTTCCTGTCTTGACTTATCTATTCGGGGTGTAAGGAGCTCAGGAGCACACATCTGCAGGGATGTATTTTAGCAGCTCCCAGTGCAGTTGCTCTTTCTGTCACTCCCAAAGCCCCAGGAGCTGCAGATGAAACACAAATCACTTCAATCCTTTTGACAACTGGTACAAGTCCCTGTATTTATCATTCTATCCCAGTGACGCTTCCAGAAAGTCTCAATCTTTTTATACAGACTTTGTATTTGGAAAAAAATAAAATACCTTCCTTTCTACAAACAAAATTGTTGCCTGGGAATTTATTGCTTTCTACTGAAATGCTGTCAAGTACTGAGGTTAACACCTGAGAGCACCAATCACATTGAAAGTGACAAATATCCACCTGCAAGCCTCCTCCTCCAGACAGAGGCTTCCCACTCACTTGCTGTGATGGGCAGATAGAGGCACTGGATCTGCACCACTGATTGGGAGCCTTGTGAAAAATTTAAAGCTTCTACTGCCTCAATCAGAGTTAGATATCTTCCAGCACCAAATATGTATCTATTGTAAAGTCATGCCACTGTGGGTTTCTTGTTTCCTAAAATCTTAACAGGGCATTCCTGTTGCAAATTGGAAAAACAAAACCAACATGTTCATTAAGAAAACATCAGCTACTGCATTTTTAAAAGACTGATTGTGATGAAGTGATCAAACATTTCCAGAAGACAGTGAGGGCAAGATGAGGACACTGAAAGGAGAGAACCTGAAAAGGACATTCAGAGAAATAAAATGGAACCAAGATTTCACATCATGCTGTTATGGGCAGAGCAGTCTGACCCCTGGCAATTTTATTTAATTTGTTTTAATGTCAAGTAACATGAACTTTGATTATTGGAGGGAAAAAGAGGGGGCATTACTACATAACATTAAAAAAAACTTCCCCTCCCCTTCACATGCTCAACTTCAGACATTTCGTCCCCCACCTTCAGTCTCAGCATTTCTCACCTTCAATGCCTGTAGTGCTCAGTCTCTCCTTATCCACTCTTTATTTCTGCTTTCACTCTCACTGCAACAGCTCTCTGACACCTGAATTATCAAAGTACTTAATGCAGCAATTATCAAATAAAATTAAATTTGGATGGAATACTCTCTTCATACACAAATATTTTGGTGAATTCATGTCCTGTCCCAAAATAAGGATTTCAAAAACTTTAAAAAGCCACCCCAAAACCAAAGCAACACAGCAACAACAATTAAATAATCAAAAAAACCCCAAACCCCAACTACAAAGGAAAATCCAGGCTGGCATTTAAATCTATCAAAGACTGAGCGTGGAAATTCAGATGAGAACAACCTTTATTAAAATTATGAGGTAATCTTAATTCTGCTTGAATAATAATTTAGTGGATAGCTGTTTTTTTTAAGAATTCCAAGTTTTTTTGGTAAAGTGGGTAAATATTAGGAATTAATTATACTGATGGTGCTTGATATTATAATTTATATTTTAAA
>VWZV01001721.1:5000-42221 GCA_013397155.1 Irena cyanogastra | reverse complement strand
CCCCCCCCCCCCCCCCATCCCCACTGTTAATCTACCATGAGTTCCTTGTTGATCATATGTAGTGCCAACTCCCTGCTTGGAATTCCCCTTCGGAAATCCCCTAAAACTCAATGTCCCATTAGCCCAGTTGACCCAATTTCCCCCTGCTACTTCCCTCATTGGAAGATGCTTTTGTGAACCCTGCCTTTTACCCCTCCCCAGGATACCTCTGATTAGCTTCTGACTTATACCCTCCACTAAAACCACCCGTTTAAAAACCCCTGCACACCAATGTTCTGAGTCTTTAGTCTCTGATGCTTCCATAGAATAAATCCTTCTAGAAACTACTGAAGACCTCTCCCTTGTCCTTGCTCCTGCTCTCAATGATTAACAACTTGTGCCATAGAGATAAGCTGTATCTCGGACTGCGCTGCTTTCTGAGAACAGCCTAGCCTGGTGCTGGGAACTAACTGGGGGTAAATCCAGCACAGTGTCAGTTCACCTTTGCAGGAGGCTTTCTGCAGTTTTCCAGTGACACCTACAGACCTAATTGTAGAGGTCTTTGCTGGGGTCACGGAAGGCCACTCCTTTGGCAGGGAAAAGACACGGGTCTCCAGCATACCTGGCCCATGCCTTAACATCAAAATAACTCTGTTCTGCTAAGATTTCAGCTTCACATTTTCCATAGGTTTTCCAAGGAAAGGCACATCTATAAGTGAGCTGTGAGATAGATGAGTTATACAGTCTTGAAGAGAAGAGTACACAGCAAAAAGTCTACTGCAGCTGTGGTGGTAATTACAGCCCAGCATGGACACTCAAGTCTCTTTAGCTCTAAACACAAAACATGAAGTTAGCTGAGCCAGCAGGAACAGCTGATGGTGCAAAGCAGGTACCTGCATAAGCTGCCTGGCCTCACTGCTTGGCAGTGCCATTGTGCCTTTATGGCACACTGTCAGAGTATGACAAACCATACGGTGAGGCAGCAACCACTCACTGGGAATCCGGAAAGAGCCTCACACACCTCTATGTCTCAAGCATTAGTAGAGAGAAAAGTCTCCCCTTTTTAGAATCTTTTTTATGTGCTTGGATAAAGATAATAGTGTCTGAGCTGGTACAAGGCAGAGTCTCTCACCAGGGCAACAGCAGGTTTTGGAGACAGTTGCTAGCAGTATTTCCTTACTCCTTTAACCTATCCTTCAAAACAGAACTAACCATAGTTTAACCTACAGCTAATTTCAGATGGTCATTTTAAGAATCTGAGATTATATTTCACACACTGTCAGTGTAAGCACAAGTTAATGACATCAGGGCAAATACAGGGGCATTTGCTTTGTGCTGCACAGCAGATCCGACACACCCTTGCATCTATAAAATAATTTTAAAAAGATGGTACAGTGAGAAGAAGTTAATCCTTTCTTAAACAACCCTTTATTAAAAAAACATAAACATTTGTAAATATATAAAATTATAAAGTATCAAGTGCTTCTTGCTTCCCACTACAGTCAAATTCAGAAGTGGCAGGTAAATTTTGCATTAATCTGGTGTGGTAGTTCCAGGGCTGCAGAACTGACCAGCTAGCTTTGCAAAATACAGCTATCTCATTCCTCTGACAGGTTTAAACAATCTTGTTTTACTTTGGTTTCAGATTTCTTTCCTGCTCCTTTTGATAAACATCAGTGCTTACTAGTGAGAGCATGGCTGGAGCTGTAGGAACAAGCAGGCTCCTTAGAAGGATGCAAACAGGTGTTTTACAAAGGGAGAGCCTTCCAGTTGCTAATGGGGAAGAGAACTCAGGCACTGAGAGAGCTCCTTGGTACAGTATTCCTCAGGCACAGTGTGTTCTTGGCATTGGGATCATCTTCTAGCTGGACTGTATAAAGCTAGTCACAGGTTCAATTTGCATCAAGGTCCCTTAATCAGCAAGTACTCAGATTCCCTTGAAATACATATAATATGTAGCATCATGAAATCCATATCTAATTTTTTTTTTTTTTTACCATGTAAGTGTTATAAAGTAAGAATTTCTCAAGTAGTACACCTAGACCTGAAGTCCAAAGCAGGACATTACACTGCTGTGGAAGTATTGTAAAATGAAAAATCTAGTTGCACCCATTGTAACTGTCACTGTAACTGAACTCCAAATGGGATCTTTGGTGTCATTTCCCATCGCATCTAACACTAAAGAACAGATGTCAGTTGCAGAGAGAACAGGTAGTTTTTGATGTTATTTCTTACTTGGTCTCCTCCCCAAAGCCCCTGTCACCTGCAGAAACTTATCACAAGTCCCTGCACTAAAGTGTCACCTTTGCCAGTCCTTCTGCCAGCTTCCACCCTGCCAGGCACTACAATGTCATTACCAAAGAGTGATGCTCTGTAGGAGAGCATGACATTAGTCTAATACTAAACCAGCAAGTCTGTCTTCTTGTGGAAAACTTAAACCACTGAAATTGAAAGAGGTGAAGAAACAGAATCCCAAGTAAAACAAACTAATCCTGAATGTCTTAACATTTAGCAGGGAACCAGAGGGATGAGAAATGCTGCTGTATTTAACTTCTGCTGCTTACTGATGTTTTCTTTTATAGGCAGCACTACAGGCAAGGCTTTTCTTTTCTTGTAGAAGACAAAGTGACTCATTGTAACAGACTTGCATTACAGATCACATATTTACATATCCCCACTGGAATGGAAGAAGCTTCTACTGCCCTTTAGGTAAAAGGTGTAATTAGCTCCAACATGAGTGGAAGAGTTGTTATGCTGTACCACAGTCCTTAAATATGATTTTTCCACTGGGTTTGTGGTAGGCATAGGTTCCATCTTTCTGAAACCTACCTTGATCCATGTAGATGAAAATTAAAAAATGGCTGAAATACAATGCTGCCCTCCACTGTGACATTTCTTTAGCATGAATCAAGTTAGCTAAAAATTTTAGTTGCATGCATAGTTGTCCGTTGCTGCTGTGACCTTTCTGGCAGGACAGCCTTTCTTAATAGCTCAGATCCCCAAATAAACACAAGACTGAGAGATGCACAGCAAAGGTGCTATTTGCTCTAGTCCTTGCTTGTTGTACAACATGACAAATATCCCAGTGTACCAGCTCAGGATTGGTCCATGCCCACTAGTCTGAGTCCTGGCCCTTGGCATCCCCTTTTTGGCCTGTTTAGGATTCAGGAACATGTGCTGTCGCTGCATCTTCTGCCTTGACCATGTCAGCACTGATTGTCTCCGCATGGAGCCGCTTGTAGTCAGTGTGGAAGAAGATGACGTAGAAACAAGCCATACCACTGCAGAGGCCAGCCAGCACCAGTACCGGAACTGTTGGAGAGATACACTTTTAGGCAGTGAATCCAAAACTCCCCATGGATGCAGAAATATACAGGTCAACTCCCCAAAAGGACACATTCTGTCTGATCTCCTCCCAAGGGATACCCCTGAGGATAGGGTGCATACCACAGTGGGACATTACCAGTTTGGTAACAGACAAATCCTGCTTTACCTAACACTGGCATAGAAGAGTATTTAGGTAAAATGTGGAAGGTTTCCAGAATACTGTGTCCTGCATGACCCCTCAGGTTGGAAGTCTTACATCAGTGCACATGTTGGACTTGTAGGAGTGTGTGTCTCTCTGTAAGTATACACGTTTGTGTCTTGGAGGGTGGTGAAAAATATTACAAAAAAGATTGAATCAAATCACTTGAACGCCACGAGGGAACAGGTCCTTAAGGTAGTGCTTCTTGTAATATAATCTGAGACGAAAGTGTAGAAAAATACACTAAACATGAACTTTTACTAATGACAAATTTGTACTAAAAGAATCTTTTCTGAAGGGAAAGAAAAAGTACATCTAAAAGACTATGCAAAAATGCCTGGAAGTAGTTCCAATTTCACTAGTGTCTCAAAATGAACATCTTCATCTCCTTCTCCAAGGTTTTCCTGTATGTATCAGACCACAAAAGGAATATGAATTGGTACCTAATCCCAAGATCCAGCTCTGATCTGATTAAATGGCAAATTGCAAGCGTTCAGAAATGAAGCAGTCAAATTGCTTTTCAGGGACAGTTATTATGAAGCCTTGATCCCTTACAGCTAGTAGACCTTATTCTGGGGAGTTTCTGCTCAGCCAAGCAGGATATATTTAACAGGTGATGGTCAGCCTTTGCTTATGGCGTCCCCAGGTGCCAGTATTACATAAACACGAACCAGCTGAGAAATCAAGACAAAGGTTTAGCCTGCACTGAAAACACTTATGTCCTTTTGCTCCTGTTCATCTCAGTTGCTGTCTCTTCTGACCAGCTAGGAAAGGAAAGGGAATCTGGAATAAGTCAGAACAAAGCTGTACAAGTCTGTTACAAACACAGGCAGCTCTGTGTGCAGAAGAAAGGGATGTAGCTTTCAGTCAAAGCATTTGTAACCTTGGCCTCTGATAGGAAAACCAGCCTGGGTTATGCTACATGGACAGTGTCTTTCCCTCAGAACAGCTGCTTTCTAGCTTTATGAAACTCAAGTCTCTGCAGGGTGACTGCAAGAGAAATTTTAACCCAGAGCAAGCAGTGGCATTCATGGCACCTTAGAGTTCTTTCCTTTTCAATCTTGCAGGATCGGTTTAGCAGGAGCAGCAAGGAATGCACCATCAGATTTGAAAAGAGGGTTAGAAGATACACTACAATAGGAATCAGACTTGCAGGGTTCCTCACACTGAGACCTGGAGGAGACTGGGGAATAAATGGGGTGCAACCAAGTGTCCAGCATCATTTCCCAAGGACATACTTACTTGTCCAGTCCAGGGCTCCATCCTGGTCAAGGGCACAGGTAGAAAATGGATCCTCAGAAACACGGACGGTGAGAGATTGTAGAAGAATCATTAAAATCACACCCTCAACTTGGCTGTGGGGAGAGGCCAACATGCAGTTATGTTACCTGCCTGAGGTACCAGTGCTGCAGACAAGGCCACCTTCCCCAGCTGGAAGAGAATGATGCCTCTTCCTGGGGCATGGTTGTTCTAGCAGAGAAAGCTACTGCAGGATTCCTCTGGCCCAGGCGTTTGGTTAACTGGTTCTGGCCCACAGGGTGTTCAGCTCAACTCCAGACACAGGGCTAGTGTGGCAGAATCACTATATACTCCCTCTGAAGGCAAGCAGGTGTTGAACTACACCTCAAAAAGCTGAGGCATATTCACTGGGCAGAGACTTGTAAACACTTCTCACTGCAGGTCAGAGGATGGAAAAAAGGCTGTGGCTTCAGTCTCCTCCTCATTCACTGCTGGCTGGAAGTAGTCACTAAGTCCACAACCAGTGAGAGACAACAGTCTTCAAAGGCAGTGTCTGATGTCCCTCACTGACATTTCTTGCTGCTGTACCTCCACCTGACACAAACACATGGCATCAGATCACTAGTGTCAGTGGTTAGAGCTCCAGCAAGTCATTCCTGCTGAAGTCCAGAGCCAGCCCTAGTTAGGTAAATTGGTAACTGGAAGGACAGTGGCTGTCCCTCACTGACTGATAAGCCCTATCTCCCTCAACAGAGCACTGGGAACTGACTTGTCCCTGTACTGTTGTGGGAATGGGTGCCTCTCTCAAGCATGCAGCCCCCATCTACTTCAAAGGCAGGTGGTGCTGGGCATGGTTAAATCATGCTTTGTGCCAACCAAGGGAGACCTTCATCTTCCTCTTGCTTTTCTTCCACCTCTTCCACATAGTCCTCCCTGTTTTAAAACATTTAGCTCTTCAACTCTATGGCTCAGCCAGCCAGCTCCCCTTGCCAGGGGCACGTGCACAGACACCAGAAAGACATTGAGCAGGACAGCAAGCACTGATGTCTGTATGTGCACCCACACCCCCGTGTGTGAGTGTTGGAACCCAAGCTCATCTGTCAATTAGATTTAATCTGCCTGCTTACCTTGCAACAAAAATCAGGCCTGTAGATGTGCCCTCTCCTACGGGGTAGGAGCACTCCACAGCCAGCTCCATGGCAATGGGGTAGATGGCAAAACCAAAGAAACCGAAGAGTGAACTGGTGATGGCCAATGTGATGGCCTGATGTCTGAACCGAGAAGTCTGCAGGCAAAAAAAACCAATACCAAAGTCTCAATGTCAGCACTGTTGTGCAGAGTCTCAGAACCTTTAACCTACAGGAAGTCTCAGGGGGTGACTCACCAGTATATTCCCTACCTTTCCCTGAAATCAATTTTCTACTTTCATCCCTCTAGAGTCAGCAAAAGGCTACAAAATGGAAAGCTATCTGTTGAATTGAATTAAGGAGAGGATCAGCAGAATTATCTGAAAAGCACTGGTGTGGTTGTACTACAGTAACTTCACTGGTCAGTAACTTACCAGGAATATGTTCAACGTCTCTCTAGGGCCAAGTGAAACACACACCTTTATCCCAAAGCAAAATAACATTTTGGAAATGATGTTTGCATTAGGTTACTTGTGAGAATTCTGGGTTGCTGCAGCTCAATGATAAGGAAAATAAGTCAGACGCATTTGTAACGCTAGGATTTTAACATCAAAAGACCCAAATAAAAAATCAAACAATAAACCACCTGAAATATTTACAAAACCTGGAGATTAGTTTAGTGCCTAGAACAGCCTTGTCCCTAACCCTGGAAAAAAGAGCATGACCTTGTCCAGCCAATGCTACTAAAGATGAAGTACTTTGCAGCCATGCTGCTGGTACCTTCTTCCTTGACCATGTAATAAATTCCCACAGAGGAACATGAGGTGCCTGTCCTGGCATGGCAGCAAACCTGGCCCAGTTGGTTAAGCCAAGGAAAACTCTATGTGTCTGGAATCTGAGTTCAAAGCACAAAGGGATCAAACAGATTTGAATGGGTGATTTTTTTTCTACTATTTTGAATTTAACAGTTCATCTGTGTGGGATGCAGGTGAGGAGGGAAGGGCAGGAGGAATAAGTTTGCTTGTTGCTCCTAACAGAGCCTCTTACCTACTCAGTGCTTTACCTGAGTCCAGGCAAGCTGTCTTGTATTCAGATCATCCTCAAAGTAAATGCCAAAACATGTAAGGGGAAAATGCAAGGTGTGCTTTAGGCACCTTATCCTACATTGACAAAAGCTTTGCTTTTTTCTGTCTCTTCCAAATGGAGCTACCATCTCTGGGGGCCTTGGCTCCAGGCAAGGTGTGATCACCTTCTAGTGAAAGTCTGGGTTTTTTGTCACACAAGAGAAATGCACAGGATAAAACTGCTGGGAAAGCAGAAACCTGCACCATTCTGGGTCCTCTGTGCTGCTGTGTGTTGTGATCAGATTCCTGCTGTGTGATGGCTCCTGTTGGCAATGGCTGTGCTCAAGTGCAGTATTTGTAATCTGTTCCCTGTGGGTGTTAAAGTCTCCAGGTTGTTCATTCCTCTCCTGGCTGAATTCAAGTGTTCTCCTCTTCTGCCTCTCTTGTCCTCCTCAAGGAAGTACATCAGAACTAGAATACAACTAGGTCCTTTCCACTAATGTTACAACCCTAAAACTCATCACTGGTAAAGGCAGGTGTAGGAAAAACATGACATTCTTGTTCATTTTTGTGATATAAATACTTAGCAATTCCCTTTTTTTCTTTTGAAAGAATGGTCTTGGGAGTCAGTAAGCAAACATAGTGATCCGGTATAGGAAATATATATTTATCTTTATCCCAAATCAGTCTGTCTCAGGCTCCACAGTGACTGTAAAATCCTCAGCAAAGGGTTTTTCTTTAAAGTATTCCTAGCCCAAAGAGATAATCCCAAAGCATAACACAGGGCTTAACAAACACTATGACATCAAACGACCTTGCTTTAAGTTGATGATTTATCAGATGGCAACAGAAATAAGCTCATGGAAATGGCACAATGCAAGGGAGAACTCACCACTGCGAACATGATGCTGGCAAGTGCACTCAGACAGAAACTAATCTTGGTGGACTCTATGAATTTCCTTGTCCGGTCGACATACATGCCTAGCAGGAAAGCACCCAACAAACCACAGACTGTGAACAGTGCACCATTCAGGCCAGCAAAATCCTGGAGAACAGAAGAATAAGTAATGAGAAACTAAAGCCGTTAGGAAAGAGGTTTTAATGTCACGGACCCATCTGCCAGCTATCAGTGATTCACTTACTGTGGTAGGAAGAGCTTCCTTGCCCATTGCAGTACCTGAGGCCTTCACAGGGCTCTGAGTAGCAAGTTACAGAGTCCAGGTGCTTCTACAAGTGTCTGGGGACAGCAGAGTGACAGCACTCCCAAAGGATGACAAGTCTCTGTACACCTGTCAAGGGAGGCTGGATGCAGAGCAATAGCAGGTCCCTGGCATTAAATATTCCAGCCTGGAGCCACTGGGCTCTTCCAGGGGCAATCAGGTGCTTTGTCCACACTGGCAGGCAACAGGCTCAACTGCCTTGGGACCTGCTGATGTTTATAATTACTCTCCTGGCCCTTATCTTACCAAGGACCTGCACTGGCACACCCAAAGCATGTTAGAGGAGACACCAGCTGTGTCAAAGTCTAATTAGGGAGGCAGTGAGCAGTGGCTAGGATAGGGTACATGCTCTGGTGCCTCCAGTGATTGCCCTTTGCTCGTAGCACTTCTTCAGCTCCATAAGAATTCAAATGCAGACAGCAATCCTGAAAGCAGAGAAGCTTTTAACAAATTTGGAAAAACATTTTCAGGACCCTCAGGGGCACTAGAAGGAAAGGGTATATGGAATAGCTTCTCTGGGCTAAAGGGCCAAGACAAGACACTCACACAGAGACAAAATCATGATGCACAGAAAGCAAGGCTGCAAAGTTTAAGAGGTTTCCAGTTAAAAGCCAGTGGAGTGTGTAAAATGTGACCTGGCTATGGAGCCCTGAGCCAGACATCAGATGTGGGAGCTGAAGAGGGGGTGGACAGAGACCAGACATGTTAATGTGCACACATGACAGCTAGAGAGGTGTTTTAAGAGCACCCCCATGGCAATACAAAAACCAGAACTGAAGTGCAGCCTGCTGAGAGGAAACACCTGAACTGGGGGCAGGGGGCCTCCTAATAAGCAGGAGGGAGAGAGCAGCAGGAATCAGCTGTGCAGATACTGTGCTGAACTGTAAAAGCAGCACCTGCTGGTGTCATGAGAAGGATGAAGAAACAGCTGTCACAGTAACACTGACCTCTTCTGCTGCCCTGGCTTCATGTAAATCTGTGCAAAGAGGAAAAGGTGCTTGCATCAGCTGCTCTTCAGCTTCACTCTAGGGCCTGCCCTGGGCCCCATTCTACTCTGGAGTAGGTGACAGAAGGCTGCATAGACACAAGTGCTCTGGAGTGGCTTAGAAAAATCACAATTTTCTTCTTTCCTAAAAAATTTTTTGTTTCCAAGTGGGAGCTTGGCCACGGGCAGTAATGAAAATGCAGGTCATCTATTATACTAAGAGTCTGACTGTGTTCTGGATTAATCTGCTGCTTAATCTATATTAGATAACATGAGCAAATAAGATATGAGACTGCAGTGTATTCAATTGTCTTCATTTTGCTCTGAGTCCTTTATGATGGAATATCAATCTGATTGTATCATAGACAATGTGGACAATGGGGAGAAAAGGAAGAAGACTCACATTTGAATACCCCTTTTCACAAAGGATCTGTTCTAGCAGAGCTGAAAAGCAGGTGAACATCCCAATTCCTCCTCCAAAACACACTGCCAGGATGATGTATGCCTTGTTTCTCAGGAGCTAAAAAAAGAAATTAATGTAAATAAGTGGAGGAGGAAAAAGGCCTGGCTGTGACAGCAGACTTGAGGGTCAGCGGCTCTGACTCCTCAGCTGAAAATGCTGACAAGGTAACCCTATGACCACTGACAAAGGTATGGCTTTGTCCTGGCAGCTCAGCCAGAGGACAAGTTACAATGGGGACAATTACTCCCTACATGTAGGGAGGAAGGAACTCTTCAGTGCTCAAATTCTTCCTCTGCTTTTCCATTACCTGTTACCACATCTGTTCAGAAGGCTCAGGTTGTGTGCTCCTCTTGGATAATCCCAAGTCTGCCTGTTTGAGCTATCTGAATGGCTGCCAGCCCACAGCTGAGTGGTCAGATAGCATCTCTTGCAGCTTTGCTGTGAGCAGCTTCCACTCCCTGAGGAAAGAAGGGATCCTGATCTCCTTCAAGGGGCTTTCCATGGCAGGTTTGGGGGAGTGGCATTCAGAGTCTGCTTTGTAAGCAGATTATTCAGCATATCCCCATCCTGCGGGGCTGCATCCCTCACTCCAGCACAGCAGTCCCTGTGCTGTAACACTTACCATTTTGAGCCCTGTGAAGAATGGCTGTGAGTTGGAGTTAGTGGCACTGGCTGACGGAGGCGTT
Organism: Irena cyanogastra; assembly: GCA_013397155.1. NCBI lineage: Eukaryota > Metazoa > Chordata > Aves > Passeriformes > Irenidae > Irena > Irena cyanogastra. The sequence goes on along the minus strand of VWZV01001721.1, from coordinate 31,932 downwards.
GGTGGGACCTTCTCATGAATCCCCAGAGTTGCTAGAGCACAGGCTGTTACTGCTGGGACAGCATAAATACCCAGCTATGCAACAGAAGGACAAGACAAATTACCAGTCTTTCCAGCTCCACCACCTCCAAACAAATAAATCAGCTGGACCCAAATCAGCCCAGCTGACTGATAAAAGCAGTTTTCATTTACCATCAATGGAATGTGCTTTCCTTCAGGAACTAGTGCAGGTGACAACAAGTTTGCTATAAGAATGCCCAAGGGATTGGCTGGAAGAAAATAGAAGAGAAACTTTTTTTTCACACAAGCAGTCAGAATTGTGTATCCACCCATATTGCCTGCCAGCACCACAGCTGCAGTGTGCAGCACTGGAATGAACAAAGACAAAACAGGGATATACAGGGAGAACCAGGAGGGGAACATTTGGAGAAGTTGACTGTGTGGTCTTACTGTTGCCACATCTGTTGTCTCACTTCCATTAAATCCATTCTATAAAACTATCTCCCTTCAACTCCTGACTCCTCTAAACTGTTTTTCAACTATGGACTATGATGTCCTCACCCTCACAAGGCTGCCTCAGTAAATGTCAAGCTGAAGGGACAAAATTAAAATGGGCGAATCTGTCCTGGTGTTACATAGCAGTAATTACAGAGGTGTTTTTCCTTCTGTATTCCCCTATGCCATTAGGCATGTATACATTGTGTGGAGGATTCCTCTGCTCTAAGGGTAAACAGCCATAGCTGCCTTAGCCTCTGCCGCCATGACAGATGCTCCCTTCCCTTAATTGTCTTAGCAGCTTCTTAACTGCACTTACATTAACATGTCCATGTCCTTCTTGTATATAGGAATCTACAACCAGACTCGGCTCTTCAGATGTGGACAAGCAACCTCCCTCAAGCTGCTGGCAATGCTCTTTATGAGGGTCACCAGGATGCCAATACTTTTCTTTGTCAAAAGGCCATGAATGGTACTCTAAAGTGACACTAGGTCAGTCCTGAGACCTTTCAGGCCTTTATACTTTCTCTGCAGAGACCAGGCAGGTATACAAGTTGATCTCTGCTACCAAGTACAAAAATTACACGGCAGCAGAGATCTTGCAGATTTTGTACAGGAGGCAGTTGCATTATTGGGGCTGGAGCTGAGCATTGTGTGAAGCCGCACTTCTGCTTGGGAACATCCAAAATTGCAGGTGACAATTTAATGTTAAGGCAACATTCTGCAAACAGTCAAACAAGTAAAGCTGCTTTTCTACTAGTGTGCAGGGATGGGGTTAAGAAAGGCAAAGCCAGCCTGGCAGTCTGATGAAGGGCAATGAGAAAGGAACCCTTAAGTACTTTAGCAGCAAAAGGAAAGTTAGAGAAATGTGGGCCTGTTGCTGGATGGGGCAGGAGACTCAGTGATAAAGGACACAGAAAACATCAACATATTCAATGCCTTCTTCACCTCTTCTGTGATTGGTAAGACTGACCTTCAGCCCTGGGACCAGAGATAAAGTTTGAAGCAATGAAGATTTACCATCAATGGAGAAAGACTAGGTTGGAGAACATTCAATAAGCCAGACACACACAAATCCATGGGACTGATAGGACGCATCAATGCTGAGGCAACAGATTGTTTCCATTGCAAGGCCATTTTTGGTTACCTTCAAAAGGCCACAGCAATTCCAAGGGGCTCCTGAAGACTGGAAGAGAGTGAATGTCACTCCCATCTTCAAGAAGAACAAGAAGGAGAATCTAGGGAATTTCAGGCCTTTCAGTTTTACTTTGTTCCCTGGGAACGTCATGGAACAATCAATCCTTGCCACTATTTCCAGGCACATGAGGAATGACAAGGTGAAAATGAAAAATGCTTAACTAACCTGATAGCTTTCATACAGTGAAATGACTGCTGGATGGATGAGGAAAGAGCAATTGACACAACAACCTTGCAGACACGCCGATGAAGTATTGTCTAGACAGGTGAACAGTGAGATGAACTGAAATCCAGCCGAATGGCTGGACCCAGAGGATTGTCATCGCTGACATGAAGACCAGCTGGAGGTCTGTCATCAGTGATGAACCTCTGGGGGTTGATACTGGGGCCATACATTACCTGGATGATAGGACAGAGCGCACTCGCAGCTAGTTTGCAGATGGTAACAGTGGCAAGAGTGACTTGCAGAAGAGATGGCCATACTGCCACCCAGAGGCACTGCAACAGATTGGAAAAACAGGCAGAGGGGAACCTTGTGAAGTTTGACTAAAGGAAATATAATATGCTGCACCTGGGGAAGAATAATAACTCATCCGCAAGTACCCCTTGAGATTCACCAACTGGAAAGTAACTCTGCAGAGAAGGACCAGAGGAGGAGTGGGTAGGGGGTCCTAGTAGACACCAACTTGACCATGAGCCAGTAACACAGCCTTGTGGTAAAGAAAGCCACCACAATCCTGGGCTCAGCATTAGGCAGCGTTGTCAGTGGGAGCTGGTCTTTACCCTCAGCACTAGCTTTACCACTCAGCACTAGCAAGTTCACATCTGGAGAATTGTGAGCAGTTCTCAGGCTTCCAGTGTGAGAGAGACATGAATTTACTGGTCCAGAGAAAAGAAAAGATGATTAGAGCACTGGAGCTTCTGTCATGTTAGCAGCCACTAAAAGAGATGTGACTGATCTGCCTGGAGAAGCTGCTGGAAAGCAGTTTTGCAGAGAAGGACATCAGGGTCCTGGTGGATTGCAAGTTAACCACAAGCCAGCAATGCACCCTTGCAGAAAGGTGTCTAACAGCATGTTGGGCTGCATCAGGAGGAGCAGGTGGAAGATCATGATTCTCCGCCTCTGCTAAGCCCTGGTGAGAAACATACAGTGTGCAAAGTCTAGTGCTGGGTTCCTTGATACAAGGTACCAAGTTACTGGAGCAAGTCCAGTCGAGGGCCAAGGACATGATTAAAAGTCTGCAACATCTCTCATACCTAAAGAGGCTGGGACAGCTGGGACTGGTGAGCCTGGAGAAAAGAACATTGATCAGCAATTATAAAGATGGAACCAGACTTTCCTCAGTGGTGTACAAAGCGTAACACAGGAAACTCTACCTGAATACAAACTTTTTTTTACTGTGATAGCTGTTGAGCACTGAAACACGATGCTCAGATAAGCTGCTACACCTCCATCCATGGAGATAATAAAAATCTGACTCAACATCAACCTGGACAACCTGGTCTACACAACCCTGGTTGAGCAGGGGGTTGGACAAGATGATCCCAAGAGGTGACTTCCACCCCTGTTTGTTCTATAATGATGCTGAGGCATCATTAATAATCCTATAGCACACAACTGTAGCATTTCTGCTCTGTGGTTGGGAACATACTAGCTTGTGATGCTGGTGAAATATTACCTGCTTCGAAGTACATGGAAACAATTAAACAGCAGTCTCCAAGGAGATGGATTACATCTTCTCTGTTGGGGTAAAATGCAACTGGGCATTGTAGGGGACTGTCTGTAAACTAGTCAGCTGTTTCCATGAACTATCAACATGCTGAAGCAGTTCCAGAAAGTGTAGATGAGAGTTGGAAAGGTATAGGTGAGCATTGGGCTAAATTTGAAAGGACTGAGACCACCTGAGTAATTACATGGTTTCAGTTGCCTTCTTTTCCTGGGAACAGCTATTACATGGCCTAGATTATGAATGGAAAGGAGGTCACTGAGTTAATCAGCTATACATTATGATCAAAGGGTCCTGGTGGACTAGCTTGCAGTACACTGCAGTGGGGCTGTGTGTTTTGTGGTCAGTGACGCTGATGCACTGAAACTCTTCAGGGTGCAGAAAATGACATACCAACAGACTTCAGTAAATGAAGACTCCTATGGATGAAGCAGAGGTTACTTCAGTGGACTCAGACAACTCCTTCTCCTTCTGACACAGGAGAATTTCTTGTGATCTTCACAGGGGATGAGTTCTTGGCCCTGCACTGCTTCTGTCTGAGTAAGTTTCTACAAGTGATGGGTAGAACAAACACTTGAGCTGAGTCATTAATCATTATGACAGCTGAGTCATAGTAATTTCAGCTGCTCAGCAGGATCCTGGGTGCAAGGTTCATATTTATCACAAAAGCCCAGGGAAGCCTACCCATAGGCATTAACAGCAGGAGGCTGTACAGCCAGTTTCTGCATACAGCACTGATACTGACAGTACTGGAATGCTGAGTGTTGCTCAGCATTAATTACACAGGAAGTGGGCACTGATAAACTGGAGCAAGATGACACAGAAAGCTCACATCAGCAACAGGAAGAATGGAGACAAGTGGGAAGAAACAAAGGGAAATTTGGCTGTAAAGTGGCTGGGTGGGAGCCATTCAGTCTTTCAAGACAAAGAAGAGAAGAGCTGATTCTGTCCATAACTACCTGACAGACAGGTGCAACAAGATTGAATACACGGGGCATAAAGAGCATCAGGATGTTGACATCTGCCATGAACTAGTTAACCACTGGACTAAATGACTGGGGCTGTGGTAGATGCTCCTTCCAGACAGTATTTAAATTTTCTTGAAATGAAATCCTGATATTGTACAGCAGACATTATGGATGTAAGCAGGCATTATTAATGGAAGCCTTCTATAGAGCAACATGCAGGTGTTGCAGCAGACAACAATCACAGGCGATGCAGCCTGCACTGACATCCCAACATGTCAGACACTGAACAGCTTCAGGTTTTGGGATTCCACTGTTCCTTGCTCTTCAGGTTTGTTCTTTGTCATAGTTAGATTTGTCATTTGCTTCTGTAAAGACTGAGGATGCTGTGTGAACAAAATGCTCTTAGCTTTTCTGGCTGCTCTCTCACTTAAAAGAGAACTTTGTTTGCAGGCTGTGGTCCTTCAGGGCAGTGAAGCACTGAGTGCCCAGTGATCCTTGGTAATGCTTGTATTGTGCCACACTGACAACAGAGCTCCTTCTCCACCAGCGAAGGTGAAGGTCTGTCTCAGCACTGGAAAACCAAGTGAGTCATCATATCCACACTATTCTAAGGAAAGCAGTGCAAAAATAATTTATTTGTTCTGAGACCATAAATCCATTCTTGCTAAACAACAGTGCCTATGCTCTAGTCTAGCAGCAGCATTGGAAAAGCTGCACAGGGGTGCTTTTCTTTCCCCATGCCTAACCCTTCCTTACAGCTTCAAGGCAATGGGGAGTGAAGGCAGCTGCTGGCTGTTTTGAGGGAAGGACAGATAAATACTGCCACACACATGCAGGTACTATGAGACTTCATAGCTGGAGCCAGGGAACCAGCCCAGCACCTCTCAAGTCCTTGGAGAAAAGAGGAAGAGATTTCTTTGGCTGCTGGGTAAAATGTCACATGAAGGGAGGAAACAGGTCTATCAAGTGCAGTATCCTGTCTCTATCTTGCCCAAAGAAGCCAAGAGAGGAATGTGATTAGAACAGGCTTATCTGGTGCCTCTCCTCCAGTTTCCCAGATTCCAGGCACTTAGCAAGGCAAGTGTGCTTTCTGCATGGATAGTCCTGCCATTTAGCATCCCCAACATGTTTGTGCAGACAGACATGTATATTTTGTCTGTGTATGCATAAATACCAATTAGGAATAAGTGCTTAGCCTTCCTACTGGATGAACTGGTGGGCAAAATTGCCACAGCAGCCTCACCTCACCTCTATCCAGTTACAGAACACGGCAACTGTGACCATTGGCACTACAATGCAATTTAAGACACCTTCCTAAGAAACTGCAAAATTAAGGCCACTAAAGACTTAGTAATATTAAGGGCTGTCATCAACCTATGTGGTATTTCGGCAAAGATCACAACCTGGTCCTGGAAGAGAGTAAGAAGGTTAGGAGTCAGGGTGGCTTATACTGAGCACTGCACCTGGATGTGGCTTATATCCACTTCTTGTTCACCTGCGTTATTGCATATGAGTACAAGACTCTTGGGTGGACCTGTATTTGCAAGGGCAAACGGCTGTAGTACAAAGGACTTCCTCTGCCTGCTGCCTCTGAAAGGCAAACAAATTGCTAGCAAGTTCTGTGAGGTAGCAATATTACTTTGCAGCTATCACTTACACATTGATGCAATCATATTTGCTGTCGCTCTCTGGTGGTCTGGGAACCATAATGCTGCCAGCTTTGTTGGTGAAAAGATGATAAGAGGCTGTGCTAATGCAGAAAAGCATTGTCCAACAAACAGGTACCAGTAACTCTGGGAACCCAAGCTCAGGAACTTCAGAACGCTGAACATCCGGGTGATGCTACCAATCATGTTCAGCCATGCACTCAGAACCACCTGCAGTGAGCAGAAACAAACAGCGTTTGTGTGCTGAAGCCTGAAGGGCAGAACTTAATGCCATAGATTAGCATGAGCAAGGTCTCAAACACACTACAAGAGACACTGGGTGTTAGTAATCACTGCCTGCAGACCATCCCCACCCCTCTGGGCCACTGCAAGATGCTCCTGATCCTACCTACCTTCTTAGGGAGTGTCTTGGGGTGACAGCGAGCAAGGTGACTGTCTCAGCCCTATATGAGAACCATAGTGATGAGAAATCTGAAGTTCACTAATTACACCTTGTTATCAAGTTTGCACCATCACCCATATTTTGCGGTGACAATCCAAAGATCATGGCAGTGAATCATCCAGCCTATGGATCCAGCCTATGTTCTTTTAGCATGCTAGTGTTTCAGTGCTGTATTCCACAACACAATACTGGGATAGTGTACAGATCACAAGCTTGCTTACCAGAGACCAAGCTCTAACCTGACAGTGGTCTCTTGCTTACACTCTCTCCTGCTATTCCTTAAACTGGCCCTGACAACAAAATTGTAGTGCTAAGACTTTTCCACAGCAAATCTGACCCAGTTACACAAAGCTCTCCACAGAGTCAGCTCACAGTATCTGTCCCTGTCAGTTGGCTAAGACAACAAAAACTAAAGCTGGAAAAGGCAAGCATGCCACTTTATTCTGACTTTTCTCATTGCTCTCTCCACCATCACCACAGAGGTGATGTTACTGAACTAGGATAGAGCTTTCCACGTACAATTCTCTGCAGCATTTGGCAAGACTCCTATTCAAAGCATGTACATTACTGCCCTGTGCATCTATTGCTACCTCTAGGTGAAACTTCCTCAGAGAAACAGAACACTTCAACTCACAGCACAGCGGAGCCCCACGCTGTCAAGGACCCATGTTGCCACCAGACCAAACGGGATTGAGATGAGGAGGTACACCATTGAGAGCCAGTTGACCGTCTCCAGGGAAATGTGGAAGTAAGCAGCTGTCTTATCAGCCACAGGAGCAAACGTCAGCCACAGCTGCCGAACAAAGACCAAAAATGGGTAAGCATGAACACCCCCAACAGAACAGTAATTCAGCATCCCCTCAAACTGACTTGTGAGGCTTGCTGTCTTAGTCTCTCCTTGAAATTGTGATGTTAAGGCTGTTAATAAAAGTTAAAACCCTAAGCGTCTGCAGTTACTTGGCCCAGAGCACCCCGTACATTTCACTGCCTCATCCCCAATCCCCAAGTCCTGATGCTGGAGGCTGGCAAAAGCAGAAGTCAGTACCTTTTTCTGTCCCCATGTTGAACAGGTTGGCCCTGATGCACTTACTTACCTGATGGAAACCACATGGACTCCTTCTGTGTTAGCATAAACAAAATAGAATCTGCCACCTCTTCCTGCAGCTAAGATCCCCTCAAACTTGGACCAGTATTTTCAGTTCCATTTGTAACACCTGGATGTGGCCTTGCAAGAACAACTTTACTATGTGTCAGCCAAGACATACATTATTCCCTGCCTTCCTAGACACACTCCACAGTTAGAAAATGACCTAGAGATTGCATTATTTAATGTATTAGAACACGTAACAGGGAGGTACACACAGAAGAGGTACTTCAACAACTATCCACATTTTTCTTCCAGTGCCATATCTGAACACAGCTCCCTAGACTTTGTTTTAGACAGTGATTTCATGGTTCCTGCCTGCTTCTGGTTTCTTATGGGAATGACGAGAACTGCTTGATCCTAAAATCAGGTTCTGAGATCACACCCACAAGAAAGAAAATGAGGTATTACAAGTCAGAGGACGTTTCTGTAGATTCTTTGCCAAGATGCATCCTGGTGCTTTTCAGAAAGACTGGTCTAACCTGTCAAATGGCCTAACCAAGCAATAATGTCGATTACAGGCTACCTCACTGTTATGATCTTCTTGCTGCTGAATACTCAAAGATATCAAGTTTGTAGAAATGTGAACAAAAACTTCAGTTATAGCTTTCTACAAAAGAACTCCAGCCACAGTCGCTTTCCAGGTACTCTCCTCTGTCATCACAAGCTTCCTCTTCAAAGCCTGCATCAGATGTTGTGTTTATGTGTAACTGAAAAAGGCTTGGGTAATCTCAGAGGGAGGTGTGCTCCTACAAACTGCTTCTTGCTATTTCCAGTGTTCCTAGGTTTTTTCCTTACATGAAAAGGATCATAAAAATTACCACATTAGACAGGAGCAGAAGGGGAGATGGACTTTTCTTCTCCCTAGAGTCACCGTGTGACAATAGCCATATGCAGATCATTCTTTACTTAGGCTTTTCACCTAGCAGGGATGCAATGAGTAAATGGTAGTAACAGAATGTATTCTCTGCAATATTGCAAGGACTCCTAGCATTAGCCCTTTCTTCTTCTCCAAAAGAAGCTGCCATGCTGTGTTTATCTCCTGTATTCAATTCAAAGCTCACATCAGCATGCTGGACTCAGACACACCTATGTGACATCATTGAAAGGTCTGGTAGGGGATGGATTTAGTGTTTACTCAACTTCTACAGTCTGGTGAAGGAAGATGTTAGGTGTTGAAGGAAACTGTACTCTTAGAAAACAAGGAGGCGAATCCAGGTCACTTTCCAGACTTCCATCAGACTGGGATGTGAGTGTAATTGCTTAATGCTAATGTAACTGTTTAGATGTTACAAGCATTACTAAGGCATGAACATTAGTTTGCTTATGGGATGTTAAACTGCTGCTAAACAAATCCCAGCTGTGTATTTCCAAAAATAGCACTTCCGGGTTCCTCAACACCTTCTACATAGGGGTGGTGGTGATGAAAGACTCTACCAGGAAACAATTAAAGAGATGATACATTTTGTAAGCCAGCTTCAGGTACATTTTCACTGCTCCTGCTCCTCTATGCAACATGCTCAACCATGCATTACATCATTAGGAAAATAATGCCACAAGCCAGAGCACAGCATTTTCTGTTCAGTGACTGTATGCATCTAAGTGATCTGGCATCAACCACTGGCACAATTCCATTAAATCTAGTAAAACCATTTCTCGCAGAAAACCAAGCATAGGGGCTGCCCCATATTCCTATCCTGAGCAAGAGCTCCAGTCCTAGCATATCCATGTGAGAGCACAGAGAGTGGAAAGCTGCAGCTTATCCCTCAAAATAGAAGTGGGTTTATTTATGGGTCTGGAGAGAAAAAGTATGTTTCATCGTTTACTATGTGTTGCTCTAACACAAAAATTCAGAACTGGGAAATGGAGCTCCAGATGCAACTGTGGTCAAAGAGGCCACCAAATGCCCCTGCAACAAAGAGGCGGCATTGTGGAGTTTCACCTGCACAAGGAAATACAGTCAGTATGCCACCTTCTGCTTTTGGTTTTCCCAGTTATGGTAACTTCACCCACAGCAGTTAATAAGCTCTTCTGCTGGAAGCTAGGGCCCTTATCCAGCATGCTTTTCTGAAACTTTGCATTGCCAGGGCTAGCACTTACACAGGGGCTGCCCTGAGGTAAGCCCCCTCAGGTAGAACAGGTAAAGAAGATGCAGCTCTCTCTTGGGGAGGTCGAAGGCCTGTAAGCTCTAAAGGTGCAGAATAGAGACAGAGAGAGGTTCCAGCCTCTGCCACTCCCCAAGGGCCATTGTCTTCACTCATCTTTGGCACACCACAGAATCACAGAATGACAGAATATTCTGAATTGGAAGGGCGCCACAGGGATCATCAAGTCCGAGTCTTAATTGAATGGCCTGTATCAAAGCTTACCACTGCAGACCACAGTGCCAGATGCAAGGGGAGAGACAATGTGTGGGCTTATAGGATATTAGACCCCAGAAGCTTGTTGCTTCTGGGACAGATACAGGAAGGAGAAACAGAGAGACATCTCTTGCAGGCTTGTTCAGTCCTTGCAATTTTCAATCCTTGCACAAGCTTCACTTAGTGGAAATACACCCTTGTGGTCTGGTCAAGCTGCACGCAGCTCCATTGCCTGAGAGGCCACACAAAACCAGAGCCTCAGTGTGAGCTGCAGAAGGCATCAAAATGAGTCCTTGCTATGCACTGCACTGCTTCATCTCTGCTTCTCTAAAGGCAGCTCAATAGATGCCACAGTGTGAATTCCTGACTGTGATGCTGACAAGCAATTTTTACTCACCTACTACAGCTTATATCCCTTCAAAGCCCTGCCAGTGCTACAATTAATGAAAACCTTTCGGCAAACTTTGACAAAATTCTCAACTTGGCACAAGTTGAAGTAGATGATGATGGAAGTCAGCAGCAGTTCACTTTCTGGGCCATTGCATGTTAATCAAAAGATTTACATGGAAGCCCATGCAGAGCCACTAAATCACAAGGATCTTGCCTTTGCCAAAAGCCACAATGAGTTTGTGACTCAATCCCCTGACACTTGTCAAAAACTCACTTCCCCATCAATCTCTCACAGATTTTGTATTAGTTGTTTTCAAATTACAGCTCCTCCTGCAGTATAATCCAATATCATTGGTTATTTCACTGATGTTTCAGATCACGGTATTTGCTCCTTCAGCATTTGGTATGGACTTTTCCCTCCTTTCAGATATAAATCTAGCAGGATGTTGGAACAGCCAGTGTAATAATAGACACTGTTTCTTCTCCAAAGGCAGGAATTTTAGCTCCTACACTCCTCTTCTGAGCTCAAGCCATAGAAACATGTTCATCTCACTGCAGTTTCTAGGTTTAAAGATAGCAAAAGTTCCACTGCATGCTAGTCTGGTCTGGAAGACATACCTCAGCATATACTATTCACTATAAAAACTTGTTCTCAGCAGCTGTGGAAGAGGACAGAAGGGCCCCTGATGATCCATAATCCTGTTCCGGCTTGCACTGGAGTACAGCTGTAACTCCCACTGCACACAGCTGCCTGACCAGGGAGCCATGCCCCAACACTAGAAGAAAAGGACAGAAATGTTTTCCACCCAGAGTCTACTCATATCCTCAGTTACAGGAGGGCCCCTGTAACCTTCTTTAACAATGAAGCTTGCACCAGGGCCAGGGCACTGACACTCAAACTATCTCACAGTACTGATGTTGGGAATGGTACTGGCTCCACCTTCAGCTCTCTTGCTCTCTGATTTAATCTTCTTCTAGCTGACCTTTTAATTCTCCTGCACCTCCCAGAGACTGCTTGGTCCCTTCTCCATTAACTGAGACTTAATCTTCATTAAAGGTGACTGAAAAGAAAGATGGAGAGGGACTTTTCACAAGGCATATAGTGGTAGAACCACGAGGAATGGCTTTAAACTAAGGGAGGGTAGATTTAGATTAGATATTAGGAAATTTACTTTAAGGTTGGCAAGGCACTGGAACAGATTAGACAGAGAGGCTATGGACTCTCCATGTCTAGAGGTGTTCAAGGTCAGGCTGGATGAACAACTTGGGTCTAGTGGAAAGTGTCTCTGCTCTTGGCAGAGTCTAGTGGGTCCCTTCTAACACACACCATTCTATGATTCTATGATCATGATCCTATGACAACTGCAGGCCTGCAATCAAAACCGGTTACAGCTGTTCTCATCTTGATTCAATTTTTAAGTTTTTCTGTTGCCCTTTCTTGTAAACTCTCAGCTGATACCCAGACAGATATCCCGCTCTCTCCCTCTCAGAATCATCCCAACTCCTCTTGTCTTCCTCCTATGCTGATTCCCCTTATAACTCCAGCTTTTCCTGGTTCAGTTCTTCCACCCTATTGCCTTCACTCTTTCCACTCCCACACAGACTCTCCAGGACCTATTTCACCTGCAGTATCTGGTTTCCCTCCACCCATTCCAAGGGAATCCAGTGTTTGTCCTTCCTCCCATTTCTGCAGGAGGTTATTGGTGGGCTGTGAGACACCAGTTCTCTGTCTGCAATGGTAGCAAGGTGGTGGCTGAAGATAGGACTCAGCTCTACACTTTGGTAAGCAACAGGTGTGAGCTGTAGAAGGCAATATACATGACAGATGTGATTTTTGGATCTCAAAGTGCAGCAATGCATCACAAGTATAACAGGTACAGCCCTGCCAGAACATGTTCTTCACAAAAGGCAAGCTGGTAATCAATGCCTATTTGCCTCATGAACAAATCAAGATTCTAAAAGTGGAAAGCAAAATATTTGCAGAAGGGCAAACATGTGCAAACAAGCAGGGTGGGAATCAGTGTCAGTGATGGTATCAGCTAGCAAAGGTTGCTATATGGAGTGCTTTTCATTGTCTGGCATACTGTATAGCTGACTAGACTGCAGAAATGCCACTGCAGTACCTTTTACATACAGTTTTAAAAGGAGAAGCCAAGGGGGTTGTCTTGCACGAAATGAGAATTTCTGCTTCATAACAGGCACCAGCACAGCTCACCAGTCCCCACACAGGCTCTGTCTGTCTACAGCAATTCTGCCAACTCCAGCATGCTTTCTTTCTTGCACCTGAACACAGCTTATAAGGCGATGTAAGAGGCCTTTCTGTGACACGGATGCTGACTCCTTCTCCCCTGAAACTGGATGATGAAGGTCTTACACCAGAGCCCTCATCTTCAAGGTTAAAAGGGCCACACAATCTGGAAGCAAACAGCCCCTGTGCTCAGCTGAAAGCACCCATGCTTACACAGGAGTCTAGGAGGCTAGGACAGAGGCATGATCTTCAGAAAAGGCCAGATCCTTGCCAAGATATCTCTTTTAGCCTCTACAGCTCTCAGGAGAAGTACCAGGAAAAAAGAGCAGCAGCTGTGTGCGCAGGCGTATCTACAGAGGCAGTGCTGGAGCAGACAGGTGTGGGTGAGGAGCGTGTGCACCCTGCCCTGGAGCATGCCAGGTTCCACTTGTGCAGCTCTCCTTTCTCTCCCAAGTACACTGAGTGGCGGTGTAAGTCTTCCACTTGGTGAGTCAGGAGCCACTTGGCCAAGTGTGAGCTAGCTCCAACCCTCTGCTCCCTTGCTCCTTCCCACCTTGCTCGTGCTGGCGAACACAGAACTGGGCAGTAAACACGCTCGGTTTCATTCTTCTTTCTTTTTCTGTGTCCCCAGCGCTAAAGCAAGAGAAAGTCCCTCCTTTGTGAAACACAAAGTTCCCACCTGTTCAGCTTCACAGGAAGGAGGAAAAAAGGAAGGAGCTATGTGCTAGAGCAGCTGCAAGCATAGCATGAATACTCTTAAACATTAAGCCTTCAGATGAAAAAAAAAAAATCATACTCAAAACCACAGCGTAAGTTTGGCAAAACAAATCTGGGGAGAAACCACAGGCAGAGTTATGTCACCCTCCCCATCAGCAGTGCTGGAAGAGACAGCTGGGGACAAATCATCTAAGCTCAGCTGTGGTCACAACATCCTTCCTGCGCATGATGCAGAGGCATCAAGTATATTATCCTGATGTCTGCTTATGGCCTTCTTTAGACAAGGCAGGAGTTTCTTACACTATATTGTCAGCTAGGAATTCCCAGAATAGCCCTATTTAGGAAATCACAAATTCCTGCTCAGGTAGTACCCACTTTGTACAGCAGGGAGAGACAGAGGCTTTCAAACTCTGGTCAGTAGTAGAAGCACAAGTAAGGGGCTATATTTATCATTGGTGTAAAAGCCTCTATACCATATTAACTCCACTCTCCTCCAGTTAATGAAAGGATTTCAGATGATGAAGTGGAGCAGGAGGATATAGGGAAGAGTGCCTCTTTCATCACCACATGGTCTAGTCTGGCTTTGCTCAATCACACTCTAAACCAGACTAAGAAATACTCCTTTCTCAGCCTGCCCTTGCTGCATGACCAAATGTGCTGTCCTGCAGTTAAGTTGCTTCTACTTTGTCATCTTGACACTGAAAGTACTGTCTCCTGATTGCCACTGCTAGTGGCACCAAAGGCCACTAACAGAAAACTGCATGTCTATGGACAAGAGTGAGGAATACAAGTGATCATTCTGGAAGCTTGGTCCAGCAAATAAGGTCCAAGTCAGACAATTCAAAAGTCATGTGTCCTTACTACATGCATTTGCAGATAGTGTGATACAGGTGTACATGGAATAAAATGCTGCATGCAACATCTGCAGAGGAATTGAGGACACAATTTGCAGGGCAATTTTTCACATGACAGAACTGGTAAATAATCTTCTCATCTGGAACTTTTAAATAGCAACCAACCACTTTGATTTCATGGACTTTCAACCACTCTGTCCATTTTAATGTGATTTTTATCAGGAACGTTTAGAAGAAACTTTAGCATCAGGAAATGTTTGTTTACAACTTTATACGTCAGCAGGGTTGCCATTCCAGATCTTTGCTATGGTTTAGAAACAGTAATTCCACTCTAGGATATTTATTAGGCATCCAGTTTTGAAGTTGTAAAGTTCCGGCCTAATTTCATACCATGGAAAAATAATACTGTGGGCAGCCAGGAAGTTGTCAGGAAACAAAGAAAACAGAACAGGCCAATCTTCCAGGGCTGCAAAGTTCTCAGCAACACACTGAGGACACAGTCATACTTGCAGATGTACTGGAAAGATCTGTTTAAGAAACCCTTCAGTTTCACTTTTAAGGTTTCAGCAAAGTCAAAATCTGACAAGACATCCTGGAAAAGGCTTGGTACAGTTTCCTTCACCCAAGCTGTCACCGTCCACTTCTAGCAGGGTGGATTTATTTCCTGCTACGTAATGTTCTTCTGCTGTGCCAATTTAACTGCAAGCAAGCAGTGAGACCTTTCTGCAGTACACTTTTTTGCACTCTTAAAGGACATACTGATTTTCTATTGAGAAGGTGCATTCATTTTTTTTTTTCCATATAAAGCCAAATTCTCACTATGTTTTTCCATTTCTCTACTTCAGCACTCTTGCATCATGGAATACCTAATCATCCTTCAAAGCATTTAAATGTTTGCAGGTTGCAGTGCCTGATCTTGTCTGCAGACAGCTCGCATTCACAGCATGGTAATCTCCAAGAACAAGAATAATTCTACATCAGTCTGATAATTATCAACAATGTCCTCAATGACTTGATGAGCAAAGACCTGGGCTTTTTTTTTTTTTGTATACTAAGCCTTGATAAGAGAAAATTTTATGGGTTTATCTCTGTAACTCCTGAACTTAATTTAAATCTGTTCAACAGGTGGGGTATGATCTGGCATCCAACTTTTTCAAGTCTCTCAGAACAAGACAGAAAGAGTAGGCAAAAAGAAGTTCATATATCTGTTTAGTGCAGAATTACTCCTATAGTGTTCTGTATACCCTGACAGCAAGCTTGCTTCTTTTCCTGACTAGATAAATCTGCTGTCACAGGCAAGCAATGCGGCAGAGTTAACTCCTGTTCCTCTCCCACGGCGTTTCAACACTACTCTGTTATTCTTAGGCTAGAAACATGTGACCCTCAGAGACGATGAATACTTTCTCTGTCTCCCCATGGCTTACGAAGTGGACTCGACAGCAACTTTTGCTGTGCTCCAGGATACATTTTGCTTCATCCCAGTCTGACTTGACGCTGCAGTACTTCCTGCTGTGCTCCTGGAGATCACACACACCCTCCCGCCTCATCCTGCCCTTCCCCCGTCAACACCCCTCGGTGCCCCGATCCCACCGGTCACCTTTCAGAAAGGAAAGCGTGAAGGCCAAGGTCATAACCAGAATGACAAAGTTAAAAAGTAAAAGTCTCTTATTCCATCCATAAGGCACGGCCAGGCTGACGCTTCTCTGAACTGTGCGCGTACAACCGATTCCGGTGCTCCAAGGATGAGGGTGTGGATCTGAGACAGGGCACTGGGGCAGAGCCCTGAGGACTGCCTGGCGGCTTCTAGGATGAAACAGGAGGTGCTTCTGGCTCCGGCGAGCCATGTCAGCTCGTTGNCGCCCGGCTAGGCCCGGCTGGGGCTGCGCTGCGGGCGTGCCCTCCCTGCGGAGCCGCCCCGGGCCGGGCGCCAGCCCTTCCCCGCGGAGCCGGGTCTGGCGTGCCGCGTACCTCAGTGGGGGAAAGCCCGGCGCTCCGCATCGGGGCTCCTGAAGTGCGCGGAAACGGGGGTGACCAGGCGAGGAGACCCCTCTCCTGCTCGTGTGTCGCTAGAAAAACAGTATCAGCGTCGCCACCATCACTAATGTCCGCTCACGGCTCCGCGTTCCCGTGGGAGTCACCATTAGCTGTCACCTCCGGGCAGCACCCGAGCGGCAGCTGCCGCGGCTGGGGGGGCCGGTGGTGGCATCAGCCGGGAGAAGCCTTGCGGGAGCTGCCCTGCCCCAGCGGTGATCGCTTACTGGAGTAGGAAAAGGACTAGGGGAGAGTAAGGGGAGAATGATAAGACCCACAGGGCTCCATCAGCCGCAGGATATATAGTTTGGTAATGGATTTTTATGACTGGTTTTCCTGCAGACAGCAGCATTTTCTTTCTCCTATGTAAAGACACCCCACTAGATGTTATCTCCTACCCAAAAACTCACCAAGGGAAAAAATGCAAAGGAATGCAAGGGAATGCAAAGGAAAAGCCTCCACTGGTTCCAAACAAGACCTGTGAGTTCAGATCAGATGAACACTGGTAGTGCTTGGGTGTCTTTATGCCAACTCTGAGGTGTCTTTATGCCAGCTCTTACCCTCTCAGTAAGAGACTGAGGTCACTGACTGTTAGAAGGACTTTATGCCAAATGCTCTGAGCATATTTGGAGGAGTGGGTAAGGAAGGTTATCCTGCATGCCAGTATTCTCTCATGAACAATTTTAGCTGAAATTTTCTCAGGTGGTAGAGGAGTAGGGAGTGGAGAGAGGAAAATGAGGAAGAAGAAATCATTTCTAGCCCATGTCAAGCCTGTTGTTTCACGATAGAGAGAAGCATGGGTTGTTTGTGCCAGGGAACAAGCTTTACTGACTGATAGATTGTGCCTTCTAGTCTCTCTCAGCTAGAATTTGGGGTTGACATTTAGTAATAGCAGTTGACATTTTGTAATAGCAAGTGAGACAATTAAGGTAATATTATTGACTGACATATTCATCTGTCTACCAATGCCTGACCTGGTTTGCCTGGTGTGTGAACTGCTGACAAATGTGCACTGTTGTTTGCATGTTGTAGGCTGATGCACAGCAACTTCTGCCCTTCTCTGGAAAGACATGCAGTGATCTGGGTTGTGTGCATGAGTGAACTGCCCTCCTGACCCAGCAGTGCTGTTGTGTGCAGAGAAACTTATAAATCAACATGCTAGAAAGAGGCCCAGGTGTGTGGGACAGCAGAAAGGCACAGTGGCCAGTGCTCACCAGGAGAACTATCACTCCCTCTTCTCCCTGGTCTCTCCTGGCAGACAAGCCCTGTGCGAAAATCAACTTCACTAAGACTCTGTGTAGATGATCATCACCATGCTCACTCCTTTTCCTGCTTAAAATATCTGTTACCATTAAAGATGTCTGAACAATGCTGTCAGAAACCAAGATCCCGTGTGAAATTCCTTTACTGATTCATTTTGTAAGTAAAATACGTTAAAAGCTCAAATTGCACATATTTGTAGGACAGATCAGAATCAAGTGTGCCCTATTTAGCCCCTTTCTGTATTATTTATGTGAAGATAACATGGTTTGCTGTTTTCTACTTGAAATAGGGTCCCAGAGCATATTGGAGCTGGACAGTGAGGGAGATACTTTCTGTCAGAGCTCTGCCATTTGGGCTTAGACATCAGAAACCCAGTGTCAAACAGGGTCACAGAACGGGAAAAGGACAGTGCAGCAGAAGAGAACTGCTTTGATGTTTGGAGCAGAACAATTTACTCCCACACATGGGAGTAAAATAAATCCTTTTCTCCTCTTACCCTTCTGGATGTATTGCCTTACTGTATGTACCCTGTAGGGACTGGTCTGGGGCTGCAGAAAGGTAGGAGTACTTCAGGCAGCTCTTTGCAACCTCATCCATCTGCTCTATACCACATCCCCTATCAACAGGGGCACCATTTGTACTGGAAGCACAACCAGGACAGCAACAGGATTAGTGTTGAAGGAAAATGGCTTTGTCTGCCCTGCATCTTCTCATTCTTTCCTGGTGCTCTATTTGCTCCTAATACACTTCTATCAGTCTCTTTCTCCCCAGTGTCACCCTCTCTTTCCATACCAAAGCATATCCTATCTCTATTTTCATCCTCATTCTTGTTTCTATGAACTGGAAGCATAAGCCAGATTTCTGCTTCTTAGTTAAGCAGTTTCTTGTTTTGTAGGTACTTGTACTGGGATACCTGTAGTCTCTCATGTGTGAGCATATCTAAGATACGCTGAACAGATCCAACTATGCAATTGATACAGGAAGTAAGCGAAAGAAAGTTTTCAGCAGTGGAGTAGTTGAAGTCTCTGTACCTTGGTTGAAAAATGGATGTGAAATAACTTAGTGTAGGACGAGAATTCCGCACCAATAGCACTTTTCCAGTATTCAACCCCCATGATGGTAATTGCAGGATCATCCAGGTTGAAAGCAGGGTCAGAAATTGTGGTTTAAGGGGGAAGGAAGTATCCAAGATTTGTAGATGCTCATGGTTGAAAGAAATTAAAAGTCAGAGGGGCTCCAAAAGCTTACTGAGTTTAGTAAATTACACTCTTGGCATGTAAATTGGTATAAGCACATGGCACTGGATTTGGGTAATGGGGCAGGGTGAAAGAGAACAGAGGCATGAATTGGAGAGGAGGGGAGAGAGTGAGAGGAAAAAAATGGGTCGGAAGGCTTTAGGGATATCTGGTGGTCTCAATCCCCTCTTACAGTCCATGCCCACTTCTCAGCCTCATGCCTGCACTTGTGCTGTGTTGTGCTCATCTCCAGGAGCCAGAACAAGGATGTTTGTCCCAGAAAAGTGCTGCCCTACCTCCTTATGGCCTCTTCTCCAGCCACATCCTGTTCTTTCTCAGTGTATTATTGCCAACAATTCTCGGCTGTTATCGCCAACAATTCTCAGCTCTTATCACCAACAATCCAAGGCTGGCTCCACAGCTATCTGCCTATGGATGTTTGAGACACACATATGAGCCTTCTTGTCTTCTAGGATTCTACAGCAAAGAAGTCAGACCAATTTGCTTAGGACTCAATCTGGTCTTGAAAAACCTCAGCAATGGAGACTGCACAACCTCTGGGCAATCGATTCTCCTGATGGATCAGTCCTAGGACAGATGCCACAACGCAGCCCTCAGACAGAGCACAACTCATACTCATTAAGCACAACCCTCTGACCTCATTCAAAGTTGGATCAGTCACATCCAGACCATAATGTCTTAGCTTAAATACAAGAATGCTGGTAGACAGAATTGAAAATGTTGTTAAATTCAAGGTAAATAACATCCATTGGTCTCACCCATCCACAAATCCCGTTTTTTTTTCAAAAAAGGCCAGTCAGGCACATTCACTGTTATACTTATCCTTGGTGAACCTATGCTGATTATTTGTAATTGCCTATTTCTCCTTCATGTGTTCAGAAATACTATGCAAGAGAACTTGTTTCATGGTCTTTTTTCCTAGGGATTGAAGTGTGACTGGACAGTTTGCAGTTGCTTGGACTGTTCTTCAAGCCCTTTTTAAGTATAAGTGCAACATTTCTACTGTTGGCAGGGATATCCATGGCTCCTCAAAGATGATTGAAAGTGATCTTGCACTGGCATCAGACAGCTCTCTTGGCATGCTTCGACACAGCTCTTGTATTTCCATGGACTTGTATAAGCCAAGTTTTCTCCAGCAACTCCTAACTCACTCACTCATGGTCATCTCTCCCCTCCATGAATCCCAGGCCTGAAGCCTTAAGAGACCTTGCTGTGTAAAGAAGGCCTTGAGTTCTGAAGGTTTGACTGTGTCCACTTAGAGTAAAACACCCAGCCTACTCCATGACCAGATGCCATTTTCCTCGTTCTGCTGCTTACCATTTAGCAGCTGAAGCTCTTTTAGTTACTATTGACATACAAGTTAAAATTCCAGCTGAGCTTTTACTTTCCTGACACCATCCCTACATGCCCGGGCAACGTTTGTAAATTCCTCCTGTGTAGCCCATCCCTGCTTCCATCTTCTGTATACTTTTTTTTTTGCATTGGAGTTCTGCCACAATTCCATATTTACCCAAGCTGGTCTGCTTATTTGTCTCTTTTTTCCCTGAAAACTGAGATGGGCTTTTCTTGCGCTCGGTTGACACTTCAGATATCTCATCCCTGCTGGAAAGAGTGACAGAGTGAAAAGCAGCTCCTTCACCTGCTGTGCAGTGCAAGAGGCCAGGAACAAGATGTCCTGAGCTGCAGAACTCAGGAGTCAGATACCTTAGGGCTCTGCCTTTGGGTTGGCTAGTAAGTTGCAACCCTTTCATCATGGTTGGGGCATTAGTAATATCCTCCTGCATGGATCATCTGCTTGCTGCTGACACTGCAGGTTTCTGTGCTGCGGTGCTAATAGCTTCTTGTCTCTCTTTAGCCACAGGTTTTCAGGAAACTGTAGGGACTTTCTTGATGTTAGGAATCCTGTCCCTCTGTCACATATCATTAAAACTTGGTAACATAAAAAAAATAAAGAAAGAAAGGAGAAAGAAATGGGCAAACTTACTGGTTTTGTGCCTTCTGTACTATCTAAGGAGCCCACATGGTACCTGAAAGTGTAATTAAAGGCCATGCAGGCTCATTAAGTACAGAATGTGTGTATGGGGGTGGAGGTGGAATTAGGATTGCTCAAGCAATTTTTCTGCTGGCATTTCCTAATGTTTTAATGTTTAAATTATCAAGTCTTAATTAATTTTCATTACACAAAAATGCGGTGAAAAGTGCTGTTGTCACATAAATGGATCCACTGTCCATTGCTTTTTTCTTGCTAGATCTCAGACAGAAAAGGAGGCTTCCCCAGGGAATCCTGAATTTTGTTTAATCTGGATGTTTTATTGCTAATTAAAATGTGTATTTGTTTGGCTTTTAGCAGAGAAGGCTCTGAAGACTCATTCTGCAGATCTGGAGGCCAGCAAGCATACTGTTTGTTTCCACAGTGCACAGTGTGGAAAGTGAATTGGAAGAAACTAGTTAAATCTTTATGTCAAAGACTGCCATGATACAGGTCTAAGACCCTTCATGGAGCAGATCATAAATTTTAAAAAACAGCAACAACAGAAGATCTCAGAAGGGAGAGCAGTTGTTGAGTACACAGAGCAAAACAGCAGCAAAGTATGTCTTAGACTGCAAGAGAGTATTGCATATGCAAGTTCCGCATTACTGGCAGGTATGGAGAGGAAACAGGAATGCAGAAGTCACTGCACTGGCATGTTTGCAGACTGCTGAACCAGACACTTTCCTCCAGACATAGATTAGCTGCTTGCTTTGACAAACAGAGCAAAACAGGCCAGTCAAATCACAAAAAATATTATAGAAGACAGCAAAACACATGTCCAGCACTCTGGGTAGCAAACCACTTGTCCAGTGGCTGAATCTCTTCACAGTGAGGCAGGTCCTGGGAATGATTTGTTGTGTTGCCATCACTGGCAGTTGTGAGCCTGGAAAACCAGCTGTAAGGGAACTGTGAGCAGCTGCCAAAAGCACGCAAAGCTGTGTCACCTCTGCTGCTCTAAGTGCCAGTGAAAGACGAGTGCATTATACAGTCTCATCTTGAAATAATTTTCTGCAAGGTAAATTTAAAGACTTGTCTACACTTTGTCTCACTCTTCCTTGTGGAGACGTTCCTTCTCCCAAGGCTGAGTACAGATTTGTCTTTGTAGCTACAACCATTCCTTCAAATCGGGAGATCCAGTCTCACAAGATCTCACCCCAGTCTCACAGGTCTTTTTTTGGCAAAAATAAATTACATATACCTTAAAAAGTGGATACGATGAATGTGAAGTAAAATACATTCCTGACTGCTGTATTTCTGCTGCCAGTCTTTTCTGAAGCCCAAGATTACTCAATGAAAGATGTAAAAATTTCCTAATATTTCAAAGTATTATTCTTATTTTGTATTTAGTCATCCTTGAGCTATTTTGTTTCCATTTATGGTCATACTAATTTTCCCACTTATACAAGACAAGCAAGTGGAATTATAGTTTACCTAAAAATCTGCCCTTTGTGAACCCATAGCTTCCTTAGTGCCAAGTAGAATAAATTTTTCAAGGACAGAAATGGAAATAATACTTTAGTTTACTATTTTATTTTATTTTATTTTCTATGTAGAAAGACATAATAATTTTAATGACTTTGCAAGCATACATAGCTGAAACTATTTCAGAATCATTATATCGGACCATATTTCATTCTCCATTTAAAATAAGCGAATGCAAAATCCAAACAAAATAGGTCCAATTTACATTTTGAAGTAAAAGGAAATTAACAATTATCTTTCCTGAGGCAGCATTTTCTCTGCTCTTCTTTTTCCTTTTTTCTTTCTTATTTCTTTGTCAGCACAAAGGTGGCTTGCTGCATCAGCAGTGGCTGGGCCTTGTCCCCCACATATGGGGACGCCAAGACAGGCTTTTTTCAGAAACATTCCCAATTTGTCCTTTGTTCTCTGCACAAAGAAATGTGTTCAATGGGAGCTAATGAGTGAGGTAAGTATCCACATATTGCCAACACGATTATATATCTGATGATCCCAGAAAGTAACAGCTACAAGCCCAGATGCACTGCAACAAAGATGAAGATGAGAAGAGATGGCTGGTGCTATCCAGGGGGAGCACACAAGGTACTTAGTTAAATCTACTTTAAGGATACTGCAAAGGCCATACCATTATTGTTTTTAAATACCTCAAAACATTATTTTTCATCTTCCCAGAAAGAGTGACACCTGTGGACAGTAGCTCCCTGTTCCGCCTTTCTATTTCCTTCTCTTTCTCTCCTCTTCCTCTTTCCTTTTCCTTCTCTCTGCAAAACAACAAAAAAGGTTGGGTAATTTATCTAAGCCTTTCCTGCATATTGGTCATCTTTGTTCAATTTCTAGTGTTTGGAAGACCTATTCTGTGGTATTTTCATTTTCTCTTCAGTGCACTTTACCATGTCATTGGATGCATATTCTGTTATATGCTCCTTCAGGTGGACATTTACATGGAATGTAAATCTTCCTAAATCTTATTCAAAACACCAAAGAGGATGTTGTAATTTTTGATTGCTGATAACTACAGAGTTCTCAAAAAACTTTTTTCGTTTTGCCTCTCAGTAGCCAAATGCACTAACATATTCCTTCTGCTTTATACAAATTTGCAGATGTAGAGAGTAGCTCAATTATCCATGCTGGGTGAGGAGTATATAGGCTGGCAGAGGATTTTGGACAACAAAGTGCAAAGGTCTACAAGGTTATTTCCCTCCTCTTCTGTTTTGCCTGTATGTGTGCATGCCAGAAATCCCCAGCAGGGCACTTAATCTCTCTGCAGGAGGATACGCAGTATGTTCACACACTGACAACACATGGAGGCATCCATGCTTGCTTTGCTCCTGGTCTTCTGCTGTCAGTTTGTGTAACTGGAAAAGAGCAATTCAATATTTTTATTACACAGTCATGGCAGCAAGTGGCATGTGAAAACTTCACAGAAGTCCAGAATTAACCAGTTAATCTCAGTCCTTCTTTTGTTTCTGATATAGCTGCTAACCAGTAAGTTAGAACAAACTAACTGGGCCTAAACCAGCCCAGAAGGATGAAAATGGCAAAGTGATTATGTTTGTCATGCATGTAGTCAGTGTCACTGAAAATGAGAGCTAGCAAGTATTTGTGAAAGAAGGACAATTTGCTTAGTGCTGAACTAGAAGACCCATCCCCTTGCCAAGGAAAAAGTCTATGATCTGTATAAGTAAGTTTTTGTGTGCGTTGACCTGCTTCAGTCATGCTGGGTAGAAGGCTGGAAATCCCAATGGCTTTGATGTCATATAAATTTTGTAAAAAATGGTCTCTAGGAAGACGAGAAGGAAGCCACAGTACTGTGCATAAGGGGAGGCAGAGAAGGGTCAGGTATTCTGTCTTCTGGTGAGCTCCCCAAAAGCTCAGGAGCAGAGTTAAGCTGGGCAGTTGCCACCCTGTCTCCTGTTCCAAGCCAGCCAAGGCCCACACTGCCCCTTGGCCCGCTGTACACTCAACCAAAAAGAGCTCAGGATCATAAGAGACACTCTAGGTCTTAGAGCGAGAACAAATGAAAAGATTCATGTGGTAGAGTGGGTACTAGGAAGAAATGCATGAAAAATACATGGTTTCTGAAGAAAGACTAATTTTTTTAGATTTTTATTACACCAGGCCAGAAAGTAAAAACCAACTGGTGAAAAAATATGCCCATTTTCTTTCTGCTTTTTTCAGCTTTAATTATTCTTGTTTCACGGTATCACAGAAACAAGGAAAATATGCAGGGTATAGTTTAGGTCTGTCTTCAGATTTGTTAGACTAGGATTGTATTTCACAAAGAACCTCTTCTGTGTTCTTGTGCTGAATTTTACAGTTGCTTCCTACCTTGAGCAAATACTCAGTTCTTGTTTCCATGCATAACTAACAGATCTGAAGACAGAATTATTTAATACATATCCCAATTGTTATGATTTTAAATTCTTTTTATAGCCCTGCAGAATCACTGAAATGATTTAAAGCTCAACTCCAGTTAGAACTTTATCCACCAGAGGCTGATTTGTTTTCTATCCTGTGCTGTCACATGTGCTAATATAGCTGAAAATGCAATTATACCCTTTAAATGTTCTCACCAGCACAAATTTTTAAAATCAAAACTGTTACAAAAAATTTTAAATACTTTTAGGGAATAATTAGCCTCTATGTAAATGATGGGGGAGTTTAAATCCTGTGTCTTGAGACTATGAAGCTGGAATTATCATTTGACTTTGAAAAACTCATAGATGGATGGTAAAGCTTCTATGTGACAGACCCAAACAATTTTTTATTCCAGCAGAAATAATGAAATTGATATTTGACTGTCATTGTGGCCTTTCCACATACCGAAGAGAAACACTATAAGGTGTTACCCAGAGGAGTTGTTCATACAAAGAGCATGGGATAAATTACATATTAGAGAGGCCAGTGAAGGAAATCTGTGTAGAACTGGTTGATTGTGAAACAAAGGTCAACTGTGATAGCAGAGCCAATGCAGTCAGCCATTCAGG
Source organism: Irena cyanogastra (assembly GCA_013397155.1). Taxonomy (NCBI): domain Eukaryota; kingdom Metazoa; phylum Chordata; class Aves; order Passeriformes; family Irenidae; genus Irena; species Irena cyanogastra. Next base: position 6,676 of record VWZV01001721.1, on the reverse strand, counting down.
CTGGCACTGCAGTATATTATGCTGGCTCATCACTAATGTAAAGAAAAAAAACCAAAACCAACTTATTTTACTATATTAATGCTCTAAAATCCAGATGTTCATTTCCACATTGAACACATCATCAACTGCATTTTTAGATAAGCTTCCATGTAGATGGAAAGGTTTAATGTAAGAGGGGAAGTGTGCGCACTCATTTCATAAAGGTGAGGTTGGTTACTTTTCACCTGTGCACTCAAAAAATAACACTATTGTGAAAAAAGCATGCCCTTACCTTTCTCATGTCAGAAGTACTGTGAATTGCAGCAGGAGCTACTGTTGCCTCAACAGACATCACATTCCCACACTGGAAGAAGCAGCTTCCTGCAGACTATAAATCAAGCTGCTCTCCTCTGCTTTGTCTCCAAGTATAGCCAGCATGAGTTCAGCTGTTTAGTCTGCCTAGTTACCGACAGACAACATGGTACAAGGAAATTTTATTTGTTGCGGTAAGCTTCTGATTTGGCACTGAAATCTAGAAGGAGGACCAACAAAAAAAGTTGAGTGTAGAAAACTGTGTCTTAAAATTAAATTTCTTTTACATGACTTCTTGGGCAGAGAAGCTGTCTGAAATGGGCTATAAACTACAAGAGACTTAGAGACTGCCTGGCTCTTGTGCTTCACCACGGTATGCTCACAAGCTTTCCTTGCAGTCAGCTTCTGATACTGGTGCAATTTATTTATATTCCCAAATTCCCCTTGGGTTGGGGATAAGACTGTAGTTTCTGATGGCTTTTTGTAAAAACATGTAGGCCAGGTTTACTTTTCTGACCCATCTAAATCTTTAGCAGTCTGCTTTTTATTTAGAAAATAAGGCTTCCCTCTATATTGGAATAAGTATTTCAAACACTTTTGAGAGAGCAAAAAGCCATCTCTCTACAATTTAGCTATACCATCTTTCTCCCACATTTTCTTTTTCCTAAGGAGAAGTATTGTGCATAAGACTTATTGATAGCATTCTTAAAAGCAAAGCCATTCGTAATTCAAACTTAGCTAATTTTCTTTTTTGGCCTCTTACTATCTCATTGAAGTATTGGTAGCCTCAAAGGTTGACCTATTATGCTAATTATATTGTAAAAAGTATAAATAAGTTTCCTTTATTTAAGTCTGACATCTAGGTTCGCTGCAATAAAAGACTATATAATAAAATAATGACTGAAGTTCTCAGGGAGCTTTTCAAACATGTATTTAGGTCCTGTATTAATAGTTCATGTTCTGTTCTTTAATCTTGTTTTAGCTGGATGAAGTAGCACCATTTCAAGGAACAGCATATTAACTAATTAAGGAAATAAAAGACTAAGTAGAATTATATCACTGCACAGTAACTATGCTAGATAACGTTCAGTGTTTAAACTAGGCTAAGTATCTGCAAGCCAATAGCGAAGAAACTGTAAATGGAGACACCTATTATAATGAAGACTATTGGTAGGGGAAGATAAATCATAACAGCATGGACGTCCTCTTGGCAAGAATGTGCATATGGAACTAACAACAAACACCACTCAAATCAAAGCTTTTTGTGCTCTATGACAATGGCAATGCTTTGCCTTTCTTTTTTGAAGGCCTTCTCCAGCTGTGGATTGTTCTGGATCACAAGGTCAAACTCATGAATCGTCTGCCTTGGAAACATGGTTGAAGAG
>VWZV01001720.1:775474-869147 GCA_013397155.1 Irena cyanogastra | reverse complement strand
GGGGGTGGCAGTGAGATTGCAAACGGGATAAGCGTAAATTACAGTTTATTACAGGTCTAACGTCCAGGCTTAAGTAGCGCAAATCCGGTGGAAACGGCCACTCAAGTAAAGCAGAAGTTGAAAGTAAAGGTTTCTGGACGCCATAACAGTCTCGTCTTAAAATGGTGAACCCGTGCCAGTTATTGCAAAACAGCCCTGCTCAGCGCCTGCTGTCTGTTTACTGGGTGTCGGCCTCTCGCTGAGCTCCCCCGTGGGGACAGCCATTTAAGAGGCAATATGACTTTTAAATCTTTATTAAACAGCAGAGAATATACAGGAAAAAATTTTTAAAGCACCCCATATTTGTTCTTAGCTATACAAAAAAGTCTATCAACCCACGCAGCCCAGACAAGGGAAAAAACAAACCCTAAAACATCCTTTTACATTTCAGGCTTGCTTTAAAATAAGCTATACAGGTAATGCACTTGTTTCAAGTAAATTTTTGAACACACAGATTGTTGGGTGAACTCCAGGGACTTGTTATTCGAATTAATTTTCATCTTCTAAAGAAGTCAGGAACGACTTGACCTATCAGAAAAAAAAAACATATGTACTTTTTGTGCATTAAAAGCTAAAGTACCAGGCTTTTCCCTTTATTTGGGAAGAACTAGTCTTTTACTATAATTTTGTAATGTTTTGCCCCTACATTTAATTTGTGAACTGAAATGCATGTGGCCTTTCAGAGGGGAAAAGTAGATGGTGCATCTAAGTGTCTGCTCAGAACTAAGCTATGAATTGCTGGTTTCCATGAGGATGTAATGACAAATACCTCCACAACTGATCATTGGGCTCCCCTTCATTTAGAGCTGTTTAATTGAGGAAATTAGTCTTGTTTTAAAGGAGTCATTGTTCAGTAATCTCAAATTGATGACCCAGAACAAGATGAAGAAAATGGTTTATAGGATTTGCTAGGAGAACACTTCCTCATGCTTTTAAGTATTAGCTAGAGTTTTTTTTTTTTCCCCGTAGACTAGCCAAACAACTCCACCAGAATTTCTTTTGGCGTTTACTTCCCAAGTCTTCCCTTACCTTAGAGCTGGTAAACACCATTTCGGCTGAAGTGACCTCTTCATTCCCACTTTGTCTCCTCAAATGGTGGTTTACTCTCCCTCCCAACTCTGTTTGGAAGTGTCTCTGTGTGCATTACAACTGCAGAAGAAAAGCAGCTACAAACCCCCCAATATTTCATACTTACTTTCTCAATCAGGTACTCTTGTTTAATTTTATCGTTCTTAAAATCTTCATTAACGTCCAAAACTAGAACAGGAATCTCCTTAATGTTCTCAAAATCAACTCTGTTAAATGGAAGAATGTAGTTTGAGTAAAAACTACATTAAATATTGTGCATTCAAGACCCCCTGCTCTTGATAACCACATGCACCTGATATGTTAAAGCTGATACTCATAAGCTTGGCATGGGGTTTATATTTAAGTTGTTCTTAATTGCTCTTCATATATTTCATAAATCTGAACTCTTAGTATCTATCTGTAATGTACAAGTGGGGGGAAAGATAGTTTTTACCTTAATTTCCTTTATCTCATTCTTGTCATGGAATCAATTACCAGGAACCGATTTTGTAAGATAGAGTATTTTTTTCAAAATCTGCCTTGCCCTGTGTCTCCCCTACTTAATCCACTTACCAACATGCAATTTTAAAGCTTCCTTTCATGAGGATGACCTCTTTAACAGGTTATAAGACTGGTATTTATAACGTCTTGGACATAAGCAAGACCATTTTGGCTTCAGTTTAGGAACAGATGGGAGCAGTAGTTAGTCTTTTTGAGTGTAGAAGGCATTTCTAAAATGCAGTATGTGTGCTGAACATTCTAACTTGTGATTGCACACTTCAGTTCCTATTACAAACACAGGAAGTGCTTTCTTACTGAGTTTGAAAAGAGTACACAACATAAACATTCCCCAAATTCCATACTATGCACTGCCTTCTGTCTCCTAAGCATTTGGGTCATCCTATGTGAAACTTCAGCAAGTAGATTAAACTGATAATGTACTCTTCCTGGAATTGTAATGCTTCCCCTTCAGTAGAATATTTTGGACTCCTCTAGGGGAAAATCTAGAGTCTGTTTTCATGTTCAGAGATTCTTTAGATGGGAAAGCCAGTAAGAGTTGATAAGAAACTTGAGGGAAGGTGTGCAGAGATCACTCAGTTGCTGATTAGGTTTCTTGTTTATAACAGGTCTGTCAAAAGCCTTTCTGATTATTGTTTAAAATTAAGTTAGGATTAATATTTAAACTTTGTTGAAATGCAGTCCTGCTAGTTTAGAGGTAGTTGGGGCCTTGTCTGCCTCTTATATTGCAACAGAAACTACATTAAATATATTGTATGTGATTGGCCCCTGAACACCATTTTAAGTGTCTTATTCCTGAGTCTTTCCAATTAGCAAAATCCATATCCTTGCTGGAGTTACAACTGTAAAACTTCCAAGTCGAAGCTAATGCTTAACGAAAGTTTCAAGTTAGATGAAGTTCCATCTCTTAAAACCTGAAGTGGGTATAAATATAACTGTATCCAACTGCCTGAGTGGAGCTAGACTTAGGCTAAACTCGATAAACTAAGGCTTTAAGGTAGCAAAGAGCCTTGCCTGCAATTTGAAACTTGCTACAGAAAATGGGTTCCTACCTCATAGTCTTTTCATAAAGCCAGGTTTCATGTTTATAGTGGAGGTTTTCCAAATACTCAAGCTCAATTCCTTGCTCCTCTTCTCTTCCCCTCATCTGTAGCCTTTCCATGCATTTCTGAGGGGGGAAAAAAAAGTATAAACCTGGTCATTAATCATGTGTTGGATGTTAAATCAGCTAAATGGATCAAGTGGGCCTTAACTTGGAAGGACTAATGCTAGACATTAGTGAGCATTAATTTTAAATGGCTGGCTGAACATACATGAGTAAAATCTAGAATAACTTTTTTGTACCCTCTTAAGCCTCTGGATAATGAAATTGGAACTGAGAAACCTCCATTTTTAGTGAGCATACCTGAGGTGTGGTTCTGAGATAGATCATGCCGTCCAGTTCTATATCTGTTTGAAACTGATTCAAAAGCCATGTGTGCCAGTCCTGATAAATAGACCACTCTGTTTCATTAATATTTCCAGACTCGAACAGGTTAGAAGCAAACACGTATCTGCAATGAAAGACATCAGTTTCATCCAGGAATGACAAAAATGAACTACCAAAACACTTATCATTAGAACAGAATGATGATACTGAAAAAAATGCCTTAATGAAGCCTGCTCCCTTGCAGATACTAAATATGAAGTGTTTCCTTAGCTCCATGTGTCTAAAGACCTGGAAGCTGTTGCTGTGAGAGTAATTACCTGTCACTGTACACAGATCTTTCAAAAAATTGCACTGGATTGTCTGCTTCATGTAGCTTGGCTGAGACAGGTTTTAATTGTGCTTTTACTCGGCTCAAGCAAGCATAAGTCTGAAACGTGTAAGCCCATCTTGTGGGTTTGTCATACAGCATTTGAAGTAAATTTCCTCCACTCTTCTGAGATGTTGAAAGTTCCTAGAAGGCAAGAGAAAAAGATAATCTGAACATACTGCTTTTCTCAGTCCAGAATTCTGATGTTTTAAGTAAGAATTTACGTTTTTCTTTTTATTACTAAGAAAATGCATAGGCATAGGACCTAAGAGACTTTCTGCTCATGTGGTGGTGGTTTTCATGGCAGTTTCTTTGAGCAGTTTGTTTGAGTTCCAGATTTTAGTGTGATTCCCGTGGAGTAGGGGATGTGATTTGGAATATACATTCACTAGTATCTTGCCTTTACCATTTGAGTGCCTGACCAACTGTGGTATGATAGTGAGGATAGCTGGCTGCTGCAGACTAAGTATAGCTGGATTTTGGCATAGCTCCCTGGCTGTGGAACTCCCTGCAGTTTTTTCCGGCCCAAATCCAGCGCACGTACCTCATAGTCATCCTCGGCTGTCTGGATGTTGCACCACTTAGCGATGGGCTCGGGGATGATCTCCCACTCATCGCTGTGTTTCTCCAGCAGCCTGACAAACGTTGACTTCCCTGCAGCTGCGAAAAATTAGAGCAGTTCACAAAGGGGTGGGCGTTGATAGCTCTAGTGCTGCTGACGGACAGGGGGTAGTTTAAGGGTTGTTAGCGTCTGTTGGGGCGCGGCGCGGGCCTGGTGCGCCGTGGAGCAAACAGCGCTAATCTGCCTCGCCAGAGGGGCCGCGCCCGGCCGGGCGGGCGATAAGGGCGGCCGAGGAGCGGCCGACATTTTAGAGCTGCCGTGGCGGGCGGAGCTTGGTGGGGGGGGAGAGCGAGGGAGAGGCCGCGCAGGGGGTGGGACTCGGCTCGGGCGGGCGGGAGCGAGCGAGCCAACGAGTGCTGCACCCCCGCACGGGCCAAGGGGGGCACCAGGGGTTTGTGCTCCCGAGCCTGCCCCGCGCCTCGATGTTACTGAGGGGCACCCTGCCCGGGGAGCTCTCCATCCGGCCTAGCCTTGCTCCGGGTTCATGTCCCGGTCCGGCTCTCCCTCCAGAGCCCCCCGCTCCCCGGAGAACCGGGGGACGAGCGCCGCAGCCGCCCCTCTCTCCCAGTCTCCTCCGGCATCCCAGCCCCTTGAGGTGCTCCCGGCCTGACATCCCCCTCCTTCCCCCGGACTCCCCTACATCCTGAGCCGCCTCTCGCACAGCCGAGCTCACCGATGTTCCCCTCGATGGAAACCTTCCTGAGGCGCTTCTGGAAGCTGGTTTCGAGGGAGCCGGCGGGGCTCTGGCAGTGCCGCTTGGCGGGGGTAGACATGGCGGTGCCGAGCGGGAACTCAAGGGATTCCCGGCTGCTCCGGCGCACTTTAAGCGTCCCGCCAGGCGGGTGGGCGGGATGGCCTCTTCCCGCCAGTCCTCCCCGGGAAGAGGCGGAGGCGCTGCCCCCTCCCCCGCCGCTCCTGCCGGGCTCCTGCCTAGCTCCTGCCGCCGCGGTGTTACAAAATGGGCGTTCGGCAAGTGAAATGGAGAAGAGAGCTTTGTGCAGGAAGTGACTGCAGCACGGTTCCACTTACTGATCTAATTTGCATTTCTGTAAACGAGTTCGCCATGTTGTTTGATTTACTTACGTAAACTTGAGCATGCACTTAAAAAAAGCCAAGAAGCCTCTAGCTATGGGGGTGGGGTAGTTGTTAATAGTGCGGAACATTTAATAAGATGAGGCACTGTAGGCTCACAGTCTGTTTTGGTACTGACTGGAGAAGAAATGCTCGTGGATGAATGGTGTTATCCAGAGATTACTCAGAGCAGCTTCTGGGCTCCAAATACCTGTGTCGGGGCTCTAGGAGCCTGCTTAACTCTAGGCATGGGTCCTCTATCAGTTGCATAGACAAATTGAAACGTGAGCTGATGATCAAAGGGGAAAGGGGATGGAGGATTCTTAGATGATGAGTTTTTCCAGTTTCCTCTTTCCTCCTCGGTAATACAAGGTGAAATCTAGCTAGGTCTGGTGTGTTTGGAGGAAATGGGAGGGAATTAACTTTTCTGTTCTTTTATGGTAATTGTGACCCATTGTCTCTTCTTTCCCCATCTCCTCCAAACACACCAGGCTTCAGTGACCGAAGCGAGCAGATTGTTTCACGTGGGGTAGCGTCAGCCTTTGAAGCTGGTAAGTGCTAGCTCGCACACACGCTGTGTGCAGACAGAGCGCTCCGCTGTTCGCGCCACGCGGGGGCCGCGATGGGCCGGGGCGGGGGCGGCAGCGCGCGGGGCACGCGCAGTGCGGCGAGCGGGGCCGGGGCTTTGTTCGGCGCGGCGGGCGGGCGGCGCGTGCGCACAGGAGGCGCTAGGGGTCTCGGGGGTGGGGCCGGGCCCCACCGGGGCACATGCGCCCCGCACCCACCCCGGCCACGCCGCAGCCGGTCCCGTGCTCGGCGGAGGCTGGCTGTGCTCGGCGCCCTCTCGGCACACGCCGCTCTCTGCGAACCGGCCGCGGGCGCTGCGCAATCGCCGGGGGCCGCGGGCCCGCCAGGGCGGCGTCCGGGACCGCACTCTTTGTGCGGAGGAAGGCCCGGCCTAGCGGAAGCGGGAGCACCCGCCGCCATTTCCTAGCGCGCTCTCGCCACAGGCTCGCCCGCTCGCTGCCGCCTGACCGGGACTAGGCGCTCTCCGGACAGTGGATCAGGCTCGGAGCCCTAGAACCAGCGCGGAGCCCCACCATGTGTGCGTGCGGGGAAGGGGCAGGGCACGGGCCGGGGGCGGGAGCGGTGCCGTGTGTGTGAGGCCGCAGCGCCCGAGGCAGAGGAGGATCAGGGAGGGCCGGGGCACAGGCCAGGGGGGCCGCCGGGCGCTCTGAGGTGGTGCGGGTGGCGGCCGTGCTGAGCAGCATCTCAAAGGGCCCGTTCTGGTCTTTCCAGCAACCACAGAGGCAGAGACAGAGCAGAGCCTTACCCCCAATGTGATGCTTAACACAGAGAGCAGCGAGGGATACGTGGTTAAAGTCCGGGGGCTGCCTTGGTCTTGCTCCACCGAGGAGGTGCAGAGATTCTTCTCTGGTAAGTGGGGCTGTGGGGGAATAAGAGGTGTGGGAGTGGGGCCGGGCTCTGCTGTCAATTCTGGATCCCTCCCAGGGACACTGTGGAAGTGGGAGTGCTGTAGTGAGCAGTTGCAGGAGGCATTCAGTAACCAGTGCAGTTTGCAGTGCAACAAGTGCTTCAGCCAGAAACCTGGGTTGCAAAGCCATGTTAATACTAGCAGGAGCTCAACACAAAGCACCTTAGTCTGAGTTGCTGGGATAGCCACAACTACCTTTGCTGCTTGAGCAACCAGGAGAGAGAAGGTTCAGTTTTAAAAAAAATTCAACCTGAAGCAAGAATTTTGAAGCTAAATCATTCAGTTCTTGTATTGTCCCAATAGACTCGTGTCTCTTGGGACAATACAAGTGTTTAGTGTGTGTATCTTTCCCCAAATTATTAGCATTCTTCAGCATTATTCAATAAATAGTGGTGATAAATACATGCTTTCTGCAGCAACTGGACCTTTTAAATCTACTTCAGGAAGTTGATGTATTGGACTTGGTTCTGATTTAGTTTATTACAATGACACTGATTGTTACTATTCCTTATTTCATGCTAATAAGAAAGTTAAGATCAAAAGCAGATAATATGTTCAACTTGAGGTAGAAAAGCTTTGGAAATAGCTAATTTGCAATTATCCTTGATCTGTAGGCTTGACTAGAATGGTAACTTCAGTTAGCGCCTTAGTTAATTGGTCATTTTAAAGTTGCAACAGGAATGCTGCCAGTTTTGTTGTCTTGATATAATTGATACTTGGTACAATTCTGGTTTTAGGCTCTCTGAAACTTTCAAAGTAACACTATTCCTGTAATAATTAATGTAATTCTGGCCTGTTTCATTTTCAGATTGCAAAATTCTGAACGGGGCTTTGGGTATCCGTTTCATCTACACCAGGGAGGGCAGACCAAGTGGAGAAGCATTTGCTGAACTTGAGTCAGAGGAGGATGTGAAATTGGCCCTGAAAAAAGACAGAGAAACAATGGGACACAGATACGTTGAAGGTTTGACTCTGTTGGTCTAGTAACTGACTACACTGTCTTTGTGCTTGATGAGTTTTTGGTTAATTGCATTTTTTTGTCTCTTTAAAATGCATGTGAAAGGACAAATGGACTTGAATATCATAAGTTGACTAGTTTCAAGGCAAATGACTTAAAACACTCTTCCTTACTCCAGAATGCATTAATTCTAAGTGCCTTTTACAGTTTTCAAGTCAAACAACGTTGAAATGGATTGGGTTCTGAAGCATACTGGTCCCAACAGCCCTGATACAGCTAATGATGGTTTTGTACGTCTTAGAGGACTCCCATTTGGCTGTAGTAAAGAAGAAATTGTACAGTTTTTTTCAGGTATGTGGGATGAAAGTAGTAGTTATAGCAGTATTGGTTTATGCTAAAAAAAAACCCCAACAAACCAAACAGGCATGGATTGCCCAGTAGTACTTCCAACAGTATTATTGTGGATATTGAAAGTAAATAAACCAATTCTTCACTAGTTTTCTGGGCCTGAGGAATCCTTTGGATCACTTCCTAAAGTACTTGATAATTAAATAATTTAGGGGATGCCAGGAAGGGGCTTGAATTTATACATGGTGGGACATGCTGTTCCAAGAAAGGATTATAGAAAAAAGTGTTGCTTTCCAAATAAAGCTGAACAGTTCATGTGGGAGGGTGTTTCTACCCCCAGCCTTGAATGATTGGCCCTGGTCAGTGAAGGATGTAGAATACTCTCACCACTGGGCTCTGTGTGAGGAGCAGGTTCTCAGTAAGGGCCCATGACCTCTTCCCAACAGAGAGCTAGTATTGAATGAAATTCAGAGAAAACCTGCTGAACTCTACCCAAGTACAGATTTACAGATTGGCCTCTTTGTCTTCCTATGGGGATAAAAAACCCACTAGAACCCTTGATGTTGCCTAGCTCAAAGTTTTTATGGATGAAGAGATAATGTCTTGTTTTGACTAATTTTTACTTTTTTGCAGCTGTTTTATGTTTTGCAAACTGGAATTAGACTATTAAAATGTCTAAGAATGAAATCTGTTGATTGTTTAGGATTTCACTTATTATTTTCAAAAACTAGACTTCTAAATGTTTTGCTATAACTAGATATGATTGAGCTTGCTGTTTTGCTTTAAAATACAGTAGAAACACTTCCAGTTTTACAATCTCAGAACTTGTTTTTTTGTTTTCTGAATTGGTGATATGAACAAGAGCGATTTCTAAGCATGTGCATTTTAAGCTGTTTTTTTCTTACATGGTGAAGTAATTCAAGCTTTATAAGTTGTTAATGTGCTTAATATATAAAATGTTTCTCTTCTTCTGTTCAGGAACTAATACTTAAAAATTACTTCATGATTTTTTTCTTAATTAAGCACTCCTAAAGTTTAAAAAACAAAAATGCTGAAACTTGATGTTTGCATAATACTAATTATTTTATGTGAGTGACTTCTAGTAAAATTACTTGTTCTGTATAAAGCTGTTTAACTTGCTGTGTTTGAATTTAAGTTCTCTTTAAAAGTTCATCTTAAATACTTTCACAGAATTGACGAGGTTTGTAATAATGTGTGAAGTTCTTAACGCACCCTGCATTAGATGCCTTCTCTGAGGGGCTGTGCCTGACCCTCAGAGCATTTCTGAGCTCTGCAGGGTGGGTTAAGAACCTGAACTGAATGGTATGTGATCATGGAGCTCTTTGTTGACGTGCCTTTTTTATTCTGGTGTTCTAGAATCAACATACCATTCGCTTAAAAGTGTTTAAATTCTGGTGTTTTTAAAGCTATAAGAAAAAACTCATGACTGGGCTTGTGATGTTAATATTGCCCCCCTACTGGGGTTATTTGTCCTTGGGTTGAAGGGTTGGAAATCGTGCCAAATGGGATAACATTGCCGGTGGACTTCCAGGGGAGGAGTACGGGGGAGGCCTTCGTGCAGTTTGCTTCACAGGAAATAGCTGAAAAGGCTCTAAAGAAACACAAGGAAAGAATAGGGCACAGGTGGGGATGGATGGTTGGTTGGCTCTGTCACTTTTCTTATGGTAAACAATTAAATCCATATTCTCTCTTCTGAAAGTGTTAACACCCAAATCAAAGTAGTATTGTGGTCATCTCTTAACTTGGTGATGAGTAAAGGTATTGATTGCTACAGTGTATGTGGCATAGACTGTTTAGATGTACCCAAAAACACAATATGAAATTGGGCTAAACTAAAATGTGCTTTGGAAAATGAGTAATAACAGGCATTCAAAACTATAGCTTGGAAATGACAAAGTTGAGAGACTATGGCTTTAACTTCTCAAATAGCACCAATTCTGCCTTTAGCTCTAAAGACATGCACAGTATTCTTACTACCATAAGAAAATGTGATACTTTCTAAACTTGTTTTATAAGTTGAAATGTAACAAATTTACTTACTTGTATTAATCTTCAATGTAATAAGCATAGCTTTCAAGAAATTGTCACAAAGGGTTTTTATTCAATTTTACTTGTGACTATTTTTCATTGAAGCATGCACCTTATGCCTACGCTGAGTCACTGAAGCATAGGCTGGGTTCAGTAGTACATGCGCAGCTTTTTGTGGCATCCAGATGGGTTAAACTCTCGGTGGAGATCGGGTTTTTAACCCTCTGTTTCTGTTGCCTTGAGCAACGGTGCTGAGTTGAGTGGACACTGGTCCCTCCTACATTGTTTGACTAACATTTTAAATTGGGGGGAGGCGGGTGGGGAATCAGTATTGCTCCCCCGCCCTTAAGGTTGGGATACTGCAAAGTATGAGGAGCACATAAACCCTTCAGTAATTTTAATTTCTTGAAAATACACTGATTTAAATGTAATGTAGTGCTAATAGTAGAATGTCATTGCCTACATAATGTAAGGAAACCTGGCTTAAAATTACTGCCAGTGTCGAGGCTATGACTAAATGGCTTGTTGTAATGTGAAGTTGTGAGGTGTTTGTGGAAGGTATCAAAGACTGACTTCTTGCTGTGCAAACACTTGTAGGTACATTGAGATCTTCAAGAGTAGCCGAGCAGAGGTGCGCACTCACTATGACCCTCCCCGCAAGCTGTTGGCCATGCAGAGACCTGGTCCGTACGACAGGCCCGGCCTGACGCGCGGATACAACAGTCTGGGTAGAGGAAGTAGCTTGGAGAGAATGAGGCGTGGAGCCTACGGAGGAGGTAAGTGCACGGAGGCCCAGGGAGCTGCTCATTTGAAAAGCAGCAACTCTTGGACCTGGTAGTGTCTCCCCAGCTGTGTATGTGTTCTTGGCCTTAATTCTTGTAGAAGAAATGAAATGTTGTAGTTGTTGTTTGCAGTGTGTGCTGTGTATTTGGATCTTTCTGTAGTCGAAATGAAAGTTTATTTGGATCTTTGTGTAGTTGAAATGAACATGTCCAATCTGTTTCTAGGTTATGGAGGTTATGATGACTACAATGGGTATAATGATGGCTATGGGTTTGGTTCTGATAGATTTGGAAGAGGTAAGGATCTCTAATAGGAACAGTAACTGAACTTACGACATGTCCCAAAAGAAACTAAAATACATCTGAAAGACCTAGAATGGACTCTTTTCTCCGCAGGGATGTCGGACCACAGGTACGGCGACGGATCGTCCACCTTCCAGAGCACGACCGGCCACTGCGTCCACATGCGAGGTCTGCCCTACAGAGCCACGGAGAACGACATCTACAACGTGAGTGCCATATGCTGCTCCCCAGTGCATGGCTTTGAGTCTCAGGGTCCTTGTGGGGACATACCAGCTGCACTGTAGCTGGAATGTTCCTCTGGAGAAAATGGCTTGTTGTAAACCCGAGCTGTTGCATCGGTGCGTTTTAATCTGTGTGACTGTTCCATGTGTAGTTCTTCTCACCTCTGAACCCTGTAAGAGTACACATTGAAATCGGACCAGATGGCAGAGTAACCGGAGAGGCAGACGTTGAATTTGCTACTCATGAGGATGCAGTGGCTGCTATGTCCAAAGACAAAGCAAATATGCGTAAGTCTGACTGCTCGGAAGAAGTGACTTTAGGGAGCTGACAGCACTGCAGTGTAGTGCATCTGCTGCAACTGGAATGCCAAAGATTTCACTGCAGCTTCACGTGTAGTGAGACAAACTGCATGGGTTTGGTGTGAAATGCTCTCATGGGAAAACTTTCTTCTTGCAGAACACAGATATGTAGAACTCTTCCTGAATTCTACAGCAGGAGGAACTGGTGGTGCCTATGGCAGTCAGATGATGGGAGCAATGGGTATGTAACGGTCTCACTGCACTTCAAACAAGCACTTGCTATTGAAGGAAGCTGGCTCATTTTGTACAGCTCCTGCTTATTGTGTGCCTGGCATCAAAACTGAAATTCAATATTCTGTCTTAATCACACAGTCAAGGAGTCGGAAGGGGTAGTCCAAGATTGGAACACTAGCACATTGCCAGGTATATAAACCTTTTGGGAATACATTTGAGCTTTAATAGGTTGAATAAACTTGTGGTGCTGAGTGTGGTGTGCCTGGTGGGATGAGTGGCTTCTTTGGGAGTGTGATAGTGGAAAATCTGGGAGATGCCTGTCCTCCTTATTCTCCTTCCCCTTCCCTATTGGGGATACCAGAACATAGTTTGGTGATGGAGGATGTATCTGTGGCACGTGACCTGCCATTCAAGCTGAGTCTTGGTGGTGAGAGAGAGATACTTGGAATTGGTAGAAATTGTCTGAATTGCTCTGGCAAACGCCAAAATTGTTAAAAAAATCTAAAATGTGTGTTTGCAGCACAAGTCTTAAATGCCTGCTGCTGTTGTGCCTCTAAGACAGATACCCTCCTGACACCCAGCTGGTCTGGTTTCGGAGATGAAGGTGGAGTTGGCTTCTGGGGGGCTCCTTTCTCGAGGGTGCTGGGTGGGGGGATGTGGATACATTGCTGCTTTTATAGTATTTGGTTACAAATGTTTGTAGTTCTAATGCTGATACTGAAACTACAGAAAAGAGTGTAGGCAAGTGATGAGGTGAAGAGCAGTTGTTTGTTTAAACTGAGGCTCAGAGGTCTGAGCCACAATACTGCTATGATATGATGCACAACCAGTCTGGAGCAGGAATAAATCTTTCAGGGCCAGGTGCACATGAGTGACTCCAGTTAATGAGCTTCTGTGCTTCTGGAAGGGCAGCACTCCTGTGTGGGGTCCCTTAAAGCCAAGTTTAAGTCTTTTGGGGTGTGTTACAGTGCAGATTGATCCTGTTTAGTATAGTCCACAGAAATTGTAAAAGTAACTTCTAAAGTTCTTGTTGCTGCTTGATTGCAGGGATGTCTTTAGAAACCCCATCACTTTCCTTGAGCATGTTAAACTTCCCTTGGTGTGAGCAAGGTAGTGCCAGAGTGCAGGGGCTGTTGGTTGGGTGAGGGCTGGGTTTGTTGATGATGAGCAGATATTGACCGGCAAGTTCTTAATGTTTTTACCCTTAACTTAAAAGGGAGCCAATCCAGTTACGGTGCTCCAGGCAACCAGCAGCTGAGTGGGGGTTATGGAGGAGGATATGGAGGTCAAAGCAGCATGAGTGGCTATGGTAAGAGCATTTCTTTGCTGGTTTCCATTGGGCCAGGTGCAGCTGGCTTAACATGCCCTTCACTGGTGTTAAAGGGCTGTGTTATAACCTCGGCAGCACAGGCTCTGAAAGCTAAAGANGGGAGCTGAGGGGGGAAATGGTGGAAAACTATTCTGAAAGGGGCAGGAAATGCCAGTCTCAGACTTGCATTGCTCTGATCACTTAATCTGAGGGCTGGAGATCAGCTTTGTTTAAACACAGTGCAAATGGGGGAGGGGGTCATGGGAGGCTGGGTCCTCCCTTCTTCCCCCAGAGCAGTGGTAAAGCTCTGGTTTGGGAACGGGGGTGATGCAGAGCTCGTGCTGTCATTGAACATCCGATAACTGGCTTTGGGTACGGAGCTGTAAACTGACACTTTGCAGCGTTGGGCACGGTAGACGGTATTTACGAGGTGGCCCAGCAAGGACAGGCGTTGGGGCAAGGATGCTTCGAGTCGGCCTGAGGCAGCTGTGAACCTGCTGTCGGTTTCCCCCTCAGACCCCGGGAGCCAGGGCGCCATGAACAGCAGCTACTACAGCAGTGGGAACCGCGCATCCATGGGAGTGAACGGCATGGGCGGCATGTCCAACATGTCCAACATGAGTGGTGGCTGGGGAATGTAACCAATCGCTGACTTTTGGTCACATCTTTTTTAAAAAACAAAAAAACAAAAAACTAAGTTTAACAGTTTTGCAATACAAGCTTGTGATTTATGCTTTACTGTAAGTGAATTCAGGATTGTTTTAAAACCTTTCAGGTTCAGTATTTTTGAACATACAGAAATGAACATTCATCTAGGATGTAATAACCAAGTAAAAACTATAACTGTTAAACAATTTGGAGCATTTCTCAAGTTAGTTTTGTTGTAGGAGTGTATTTAAGCAGTAAGCGTATTTAGGTTAAAGCTGTTTGAATTATGTTAAATGTTGCTCTTATACCATATTACATCCAACACTGTTTTGAATACATGTTGAAAGAGACATGCTTTTTTGTAAAGAACCAATAATAGGAGCTGTGTCTGAAAATCAAAGTGAACATTTGGCATGTTAGTTCTAGTTTATTTCTTTTAATATCCTGTAAGGCATGTTAAAGCTTTTTTTTTTTTAAGTTAATGGGGGAAACGTTGAGACGCAATACGGCTACTTTAGGATTTTGGTCTTGGTGTTCGTATAAAATTCTGAGGCCTTGATTTAATCTTTCATTGTATTGTGATTTCCTTTTTAGGTGTATTGCGCTAAGTGAAACTTGTTAAATAAATCTTCCTTTTAAAAACTGGAACTCAGTCCTTCTTGACCTCCAGCTTCTTGTAATCACACTTGCACCCATGTCCTCTGTGACTGTTGTGCTGTTGTCCTGAGCTGCCACACAGTGACTCCTGACAGAGCACTGACCCATAGAGTGTTACAGTGATAACTGGGGGGGAGCAAAGGAAACCACCCCTGCTGCTGGGGGTGCCCAATGGGCACTGGTTCAAAGCACTGCATGGCTGTGGCCTGAGCAGGAGGCCTGGGCCCTGAAACTGCTGGGGGGATGAGAGGTGATTCTGTACTTTCCTGTAGGCAGCGGTAGACTGGGCGGCTTACTGCAACCATGTTTCAATAAATGTAACTTGTCAAACATGCTGCTTAAAGATGTGGTTTTGTAAGCAACATAGTTATAGCTTTTTGAGCACTGCACTTGCCCCTGAAATAATAGGGACTCTGCTTCCATGCAGTCAGTGGCCATAGCATTTTGTTTGCCCTTGGTAATGAACCGTTTGTCCTGAAGGGTTAAGAACCTGATGCCCCTTTCTACAGTGATGAAAGTCTCATCCTGTTCTGTAGCAGAGGAGCTGTGAAGGTGGAATTCTGAGCACTGGGTATTTCAGCCATGGCTATCTGCCACGGAAACAAGCTGCTTCCTGAGGGGAATGCTGACTGAGCCCAGCTGTGGCCCTGCTGTGCCTCTGTCAGAGTGAGGATCATGCCTGGGTTTGCACTATTCCAAATGGAGCCTTTGGATGAAGCTCACTTCATCAAAAAGCTGCTCTGGAACCTGGAACACGCATGGGTAGCGTTGGGTGCTGCTTGGGGGTAGGGCTGCCTTCACTGTGCTGCTGGTGAGGTGACAGCCCTGTGCACTGGCACAGGAATACAAACTGCTTTGGGCCCAGGCCTGATGGAACAGGGACCAGGGTCCCCTGGGGCTGGGGCAGCAGCTGCTCCCCTCTGTCCCAAGGGTGGACACAGTGAGCTGGAGCCACTGCCCTTTTTTTCTGGAAAAGGGGTGAGAGCAGTGCCTTCATCTGGCACCTTCCAGGGAATACCACAGCATTGGTCAGGTATCCCAGACACATTCTGCTACCTTTAGCTTAAACCCTGGAATGCATGCTGGAAAAACATTCTCTTCTAGATTTGTAACTGACAGGTGTTAAAAATTAGAACTTCACTTGCTTTCAGTTTTTGCAAAAGACTTTATTGTGTAACTACTGCACTGTGGTCACAGCGACTTCCAGAACAAGTATAATGTGCAGTTTTTGACTCCGCAGTGAACTGAAGGCACATTCATTGACACTCCTTATAAAGCTTTCTATAGACAATTCATAAATTGACCTTTTCCTCTCTGACTGACTTAGAGCAAATACAAAACTGTACACGAGCCAGGGGAACACACAGGAGCACCTACAGTGAAGTTAAAGAAATTAAGGTCATGTACAGAGAGACAATGATGTCTACAGGGATCAAATAAATGTAGAAATGCCATATACAAATTTTAATACAAATATCTATAAAAATCAGAAAAATGAATCTTAGTTTCAAATAGAACTTTTGGGGAAATTACAGTTGATATAAGCTTCTTAATTATTTCAGTTGGAGAAGCATTAGCTTGCACAATCCCTACAAATTAATTTACACTGCTCTTACAGTGGAAATTACCAGACCAGCCAGTCCAGTCTGCTGCACAGAAGACACCTGCAATTCAGAATTAAAAAAATAATGGCTACTTTCCAATGTTAAAGTGGCTCTGTAAAGGGTGGGAGAGCCTTAGGAGGAGTTAGAGGAGCACTGCTGGAGCAGTAATGTGTGACAATTATCACAGACACGGACAGGTTTTGGGTAGGATGGCAGCGCGAGTTCATTACTGGAACAAGTGTTGCAGAAGATGTCCCCGCAGTTTCTGCAGTGGTGCTACAAAAACAGAGTCAGAATGAGCACAGCTGCCTAAAAACAGCATCAGGAAGAGAGAAGTCAGGCCTTGGGAATTGTGTCCGAGTCCACTGAGTCCCTCCATGCCCACCAAGCCCAGCCCTCCCAGCAGCACTCCCCCCTGCGCAGGGCCGAGCACAGGGCGCGATCCCAGGGCAGCCGCTCTCCCTCCGCGGCCAGGAGCTGCACTCGCCCCGACAGGAACAGCATAAGGAGCCGGAGTGGGCGCGGGCCTGGCCGCGGAGGGAGGGCGGCTGCGCAGGGAGAGGCTGCGCTGGAATCGGCTGTGCTGGCCCGCCCGGCCGGGCTCCCCGCGGCTGCCGGGTCCCCGCGCTGTCCCAAACCGCCGGCCGGGCACTGAGCAGCGCCTGCCCAGCCGGGAAGGGAGCCTGAACACAGCCACAGCAGCTCTCCACCGAGAGCACCGAAGCAGGGGGCAGGATTACTTTTTGGGTGGTAAATGCCAAATTATTCCCTATGTATTTATCAGACCAACAAGATTTGGAATTGAACAGGTTCAGTCTTCCCTAGCAAGGTATGCAACAGCACCACTTTTGTTTTCCATGGATTATTTAAAAATAATCTGCTGAACGACATTACCTTCCTTCTTGAGATAGAGAATTCCTTTTTACATTGCTTGCAGTGGGTTGCTTCATCATCCTTCAGCCATGTATGACCCTGGAAAATTGCAATGAAAACCACACTGGAGATACAAATAAGCTTGCAGGCATTTTACCAATGTTGTTGGTATTTTTCAAAAGCCACCTTTTAAAGCAGAATAACCACGGTGAAACTTGAAGGTGTTACATGAAATTAATATGCTTAGTCAAAATATCCATGAGAGAGTACCTTTAGTGCTTTATTTACTTCTTTAATGTCTTCCATCTTCAGCTTCGATCTGGAAAAAAAAAATTATGCCCTTTATGACTTTTTATTTAATTGTGTTTGGTTTTCCCTGCCATTCCATTGTCGAGCCACTGAACCCAAACCCCGATTCTTCAGTCAGCTCCCTAATACCCCTCTGAACCACTCACTATCACTGGGAAACTTTGTCAGCTCAGGGTTTACCCCTTTTTCAGCATAAACAGAAGAATGTAGGAAAAGCACAGTTCCACTATAAGAGCTAAACATTTCCTTTAATGTTTCCTCTCAGCCAGCTCACTCTGACAAGATCCTCCCTCACTTTCATTTCACGGCTCTTTAGTTTCTCATACCTAGTAACTGCCTCCTAAAATTCTCCTAAAAATCAACTGAGTCTGATACTCCAGCTTATGTCACTTACAGGAGTTCTGTTCCCTAGAACTTACTGGCTGAGATGAAGTCCCATTTCTTGAAGAGCTTGCTCCTGCTCCTCATGGACCTTCTTCAGCTGCTGCTTCTCATCTTGCAGTTTTCTCAGCTCCTATAAAATCAAGCACAAAATCAAGGTTTTTTTTGTGCACTGCTTGACCTATAACCTCCATCAGTCTACCCAAACTACCCAAGCAGTTCACAAGTATCAGCTCCTTTGCAAATCCCCCTATTTCTAAGGCTTGATTTTTAAAATTACAAGGGAGAACTACCCACAGGTTCTGCACAAACAATGGAATCATTCAACCATATTTACTAAGAAAAGGAAGATTTTCAGCCTTTGAACATCCTTCAACATAGCTAGAAAGTGGCAGTTCTGTGCCAAGACAGGAGCACACAGACAGGTACAGGTCTGACTGACCTGCCAAACTGTGTCCTCAGAAACTGCTCCATATGTGGCAGCAAATCCTCTTCAGGTTAATAAGAATGTTCATGCTTAAAAAATAATTCCCATTCAGTTGTTCTGAATGCTTGAAACTGTGCATACCTTTTTCAGTCCTTCCATCTGTTGCAATTCTGTTTTAAGCAGAGTGGTTGCATCCTTCTCTTGGTGCAGTTCTTTTTGCAAAGTTTGTCTCTGCTCCTTTTCGGATTTTAACTCCTTTTCCAGAATTGAGCTATTTAAAAATAATTCATTCTAAAAAACCCTACAGCAGAATATCCTATAGCACTTAAGGATAGCTACAGTGTGAGAAGTAGAAATCTTGTCCAACAGAGGGCAAAACTAAGTGGTGTTCTGGGAAAGGAAAGAACAGGCAGCAGACGTCAAAAATGTTAACACTGTTAACATTTAACACGTTAACATTGTCAGGTGACAGAAAACAAACAGCAATGAAGGGCTAGAAGAAAAACAACCAACCAAAAGACCCCCAAAGAAACCAATCCCCACGAGTTAACATTTCACTACCTGTGTTTAAACTGTCATGTTTAAAAGGGACACTCTACTCTGCAGTCTGAACAGTGAAAGAAGATTTTTCTATCTGTCTTAGAAACCTTTAGAGGATTAACATTCCCTATGAAAACACCCATAAGTCCCTTCAAAAATCCCAGTCCCTTTGGATGGCAGTCAGTTCTATGCTCAGCCTACAAGCATGACCATACCTATCTCCTGACTTATTAAAAAAGCAATTGAAAGCTCCACTGCTAGTTGGAATGGGCAGATTTTTTGCTGCCACCCTGTGCTCTAAATGAGACATTCTGGAAAAAACATGTCAAAATCCTGATGCTAACTGTGTACTGTACAGAAGTGCTGTGCTTCCCTGGGTCCTGCACACATCTGTCAATGCTGAAGCCAATAGAATTTCAAACTCACCCTCTCCTCAGACATGAGCATAAAAGGAGTAGAAAACACTTAAAGAAATGGCAAAGGGAAGGAAAACACCTGCTCAGATTAAATACCATTTGCTGTCCAGCTGGGCCATCTGCTGCCGACATGAATCGAGCCTCCCAGCCAGCTCCTGCTTCATTTTATTGCACCGTTCCTCTGCCGCCTGCCTGGCCTTCTCTGCCTGCTGCAGCCTACATGGGAAGGAATACGGACATTTGTTTCCAATTCACTCCTTCCCTAACTCTTCTTTTAGAGTTACCACAGGGATCTTTATAAAAGCCTGAACTGAAAACGCTAGTGGAGAAAAAAAATTACTTTCAAAAGCAGTTGTTTTTGAAAAAACCCAAAAGCAAAGTCACACCTGTTCTTAAAGTGAAGTTAACATGTTTTTCAACAGCCTGCTTATGGAAAGAGCTATGGTTTTCCAGTGGGTCAGTTATGGGCATGTTTGCTTGGGAAGAGAGAAGAGCAAGCACAGAGAGATGGAGAAAGCAAAAAAGCTCATGCTGGCACACAGGCCCAAATGTCTATGGGGCATATGGAAGGTCATCCAGTAAAGGTTTATACTGGAAACTTTCTACTGACTTCAATGCTGACTTTCTGATCTGGCAATTATTACCTCTCTTCCATTTGCTTCATAGAAGACATCATCTCATTTGTTTTTCCTTCAAAAGAGGATATTGCTTCTGTTTTCTGTTGTAATGAACACTCTGCATTCTGTAGGAAATAGTGAACAGTGTTTGAAGTCTGCCACCAGATAAAGAATGTTCAGCTTGCTAAAGGCCATACCTGGGTCTGACTGGAATGTACAAACAAAATGCTGATAATGCCAGAGCAAACATTGCTCCAATTGTTTTGTTACAACCTCAGAAAAAACCCAAACCACCTTAACTATGTTTTGACCTATGAGATCAGCTACAAGCCAAAAATGTTCTCTTCAGAAAAAGCCTGAAGAAATAAAACCAGATTAAATTGACAGGATAAGAATACCAATGATGATTTGAATGTAACAACTGCACTCAGTGGGCATAGAACCAGGAAGCAAAAAAAAAAACCCAAATAAATACTACTTTCAAAAGCAAAGGCACACCTCAGCACGGGGGTTTTGCAAGTGTCTGGGAAGGAGGCAACGACCTGGGTAAAGCCTGAACAGGCATCAAGAAATAGGCCATAAAAAAATTGAGAGAAATCTTCTCTGGATTTCTGGCACCAGGTGTGGGAGAGGAAGGCTGGCTAAACTCTTACTTAATGTATCGTGAGGCTAGTTAAACTTTTGTTTCATTAATGGAAACAAGCTCTGTATATTTTGTGTGAGCACTGCTACACCATGGCTTCCTTGTAGAAATGCCTATCATACAGTTTTGTTCAACTTAAAAAAACAATGTAAAACCACAACCCACTCAAACAAGAGAAACCCCACAAAACAATACCCAGCCCCCTGTACATACCTGGGATTTGTGAAACATCTGCAAGTTAATGGCCTTCACTTCTTCTAATTGTTGGCGAAGGGCAACTAAAGTGTCTTGTTTTTCATGAGTATCTTTTTCCAGAAGTTTCATGGCAATTTCCATTTCTGTTTTCATTCCAATTTGTAGCTCCAACTCTTTTTCTAGTTCCTTACAAAGATATTTGCTAGTTACTGCTACGTAGCCATAGGTCAGGGATAAAACCCAGACAATCCAGATAACCCCATAAACAAACTATGTCTCCACTATAATAATGCCAGTGGTTTCTTAAAAAGAGGCCTTTTATTTCCAACATTCCAAAAGCCCCAATTCACAGTATCTTACAGACACTGTTAATGACCAATGCCCAGCATCTTGCTTGCAACTGCCCTGAATTCTGACCTACTGCAAAAGATGCACAGCTGTCATCTTGTATTTGTAATGTTAGTAGGTTGATTCCTGTGTCTTTCACTTCACTTTCTATAGTTAAGTTTCCTTACCAGCCTGATTTTTTTTTCTTCTTTCAACTGCTTCCAAACATCAGTGTACATTTCATCAAGGCCCTGGCGTGACTGCTTATAAGTATCCAATTCTACTTTTGTATCCTCTTTTGTTACCTAAAAGAAACATCAGCTACATAAGATCACAAAGTATTTAAAGTATCTCTTTGATTCTTCTGTGTAACACAGTATTTCAATGTGCTATTTCAAGCAAAAGCCTACTGTTTTACAATCAATGACCTGGCACACATTAATAAGCTGAAATTTCAAAGACACAGTAATGATAAAAATACTTCAATACTTTACACTTTTTACTTTAATACTTCTAATACTTTGAATTCGTTCTTCCTTCTGCAAGCGTATTTTTGGGTGTGTAGTAAAGGAACAGTAAAATCTAATGTCTGAGCATACAACACCCAAACCCAGTGACCTGCATAGCAATGTGCTTAACTGTGCTGAGCATTCCAGTGCACAGTAGGCTTGGGAGAACTCACTACAGCTCATCAAAAGAGATCACTCATTTTAAAGATCCTCATCATCTCTAAATAGGTGTCCCACCTCTACACTTTTTTCACTCCGCTCACGAATTAATTCATTCTGTTGTTTTAGCTGCTGCTGCTCTTCCTGAAGGGATCCAATTCGGTCGGTAGCTGCTGCAAGCTGTATGAAGAGACCAGATCTATATTTAATCACTGTGCAATCATGCAGCATCTGGAGCAATTCTGAAGTCAGTAGCTCAATCTCTGCAGCAGCTGTGCTACTCACTTCCCCTTTTGCTCTCCCCATGAGCTGCCTGATCCTTCTGCAGCCGTACCCACTGTCAGCCAAAATTAATGTAACCACCAACATTTGTTCACCAACTTCTGCTTCACACCCCATCAGTTATTTTTAAATATTAACTGAGCAAAGAAATGCACCATAGTGTAAAAGGCTAAAATCAACCCTGGATCTGTGGTATGAACTAGAAGTCACACACCAACCCATGCCAGTCTGTCCCGTCACCACAGCTCACCAGTATCTACTCAAATATTTTAGGTGTGAGGTACAGTCTTAGGGAGTTTTGTCTCTGATGGAAAAGAGCTGTGAGAAATATTTAACAAACCGGATACAAACCTCTTCCTGGAGTTTTGAATTGGTCTTTTCTAAACAGTCTATTTTGTTCTGAAGATCTGCAACTGTGCAACTGCAGCAAGGAAGAGAGATGCATAAAAACAAATAAATGAAGTGTCAATGTTCAATTTTTACTCCTATCCTCAACAGTATTTTTACCATCTTGTATTTGTTAACAATGAAGTACTTTGGTGAGCTGGGGAAAAACTCATGATGAAGAACAACTGTCCCTCTCAAGCACTGAGAGGACCATGTCCTTCTGCTGGCAGCCCTGTTCTGACTTAGCTTTCACAGTCGTAACACCTCTTTTGCTCAAGAGGGTAAGGGAGGCCTGCTCCTCCCACTGAGTAACCTATGGGGGAAGAGTAGAGACTCTTTCTCTGAGGAATGAATTTCCAGATGCACTTGTAATAATTTCTCTTGAAAAAAACAGTTCCAAAGTGTTCTGTTAATCACTCTCAAAAATATAAATATTAGACACGCTTTCTGCATTGCATGTACCCACAGAAGAGTAGGACTACAAAATTAAACTAAGATTTTTGGGAATAAAGCATTTCACTATCAAACAAAAATCTACAAGACTGGCAGCAGAGATATTCAAAGCCATGCGGGAAAAGCTAAACAGGATAAGTGTTTGTATATGAGAACAGATGAAAATCCCACCTTAGATGTCGGTTCAGTTCTTCCACATAATGCTTCTGGTCAAGGACAGCTGTAATCCCTCCATCTCTAGTTGTAAAAGTGAGAATTTATTGACTGAGAAGAAACCCTTTCTTTCTAAAGTGCTATTCTGTACTAGGGCCTTCAGCATATACTTGCAAACAGAGCTAAAATATTTTATCCTTTCCTTATAAAAATACTTGTGTCTGAGCTGGATCAGAAGCACCAGGGAGGTAAAGCAGCTGCTTGGCTGCTTCTCAGCAGCTCCACAGTGAAGTGCTCTGAAGTGACAGAAGCACATAAAATATGCAGATCCCTTCACTTGCTACAGGTCTTAGAAGACCTTAGAAGACCTGATCTGTGATGCTAACTGCAGTCTCAAATTTATTATTTCACTTAAAATTATATTTTTTTCCTCCATAACTGATCTCTCCCTTAAAGACAGCTACTTAGTTGAGAGGGTTTCTGAAACTGTGCTTAGAAACAAAGCAGTGAGTTGGCAATGGGTGACTTGGCAAATCACCTCTTCTAAAGCCAAATAAAACCACAATCTAATATTTTGTGTAATTTGGTCGGAGCTCAAGACTCAAACTCTACAAATTGTTGCTAAAACTACCACAAATTCAGTTTTTGAAAGATATTGCTTTTGTTTAGGTAACAAAATCCAGTTTGGGTTCTCCTTTTTGGATGATTAATAGTTTGAGATCTCCAGCACTCCTATCCTCCCACAGATTGTCTGACAGGTTTGTTCTACAAAAATTGTAATGATTTAGAATTATTAATTCACCATACATACTGCTTGCCATCACTGTCCTGTGTTTCCTTTAGGTACAAGGAAAAATCAATCACTCCAACCTGAAAAATATATTTAAGATATTAACACTCCTTCACAGTGCAATTATGTCTAGAAGCAGGCATTACGGTATATTTGGTAAATGATAAAAATCTGAAGTTTAAATTGAGAGAGACAAATAATACCTATATTCTTCCTAGCTGATGCAAACACGCAAGCTAGTATTTGTCATAAAAGCATCAAAGTAACCATATTATGTATGAACAGTTTCCTCACAGTCATTAGTTTTGACAGTATTTCCATAAACTGCTACTTATATACTTTCTTTCAATTCACTGAGGGAAACACAACAAGCTTCAACACAGGCCATGCTGAAAAGAAATCTGGACCCATCTCAATAAAGTATTTACAGATGTACTTAATTCTACTAGAATCTTATACCAACTGATCCCATTTAAGCTTTAATCTTCACCTGGGAATCCAAGTCTTCTCCTTTCAAGCAGAGGTTTGCATCAATAACATTCAGTCCAACCAGCAGACCCACAATAACTGCTCCTTCCTCCTCCATCATCAATGCATCAGGTTCATAAAATTCACTGGAACAAACAGTATAAGGCATCATTGCACATCAAACAGTCATAATGGCACTTCCATCCATATAAACAATAACGCAGCCTTTACAAACTCAGCTGAGTTCTCACTCATTTAGTGCATAAGGCAGAAGATTTAGAACTCTCTCAGAAAATACTCTGCCAGTTCCTTTTGCAGATCCACTGCAAAAACAATTAACCACTTGCTCCTCTGCAGGCTGTAAGAACAAGCTTAAACTGGTCAATTAATGACTCTCCCTGGAGCCACAGGAGGTGTCAGGGATTCAGGAATATTCAGGAATACAAGTCTGTGCTGTTACCTTAACAGATGCTTATGGTCCAGAAGTACTTTGAGATAATCTGCCAGTTTCTTTTGCATGAGTGCTAGATAAAGCCAAGCCCTCCCTCTGCCCACAGCAGTCCTAAAATGAAAAGTTGCATGTTTTGGTAAAACCAAGGTGTTTAATTAACTAGATTTGTGCAAATCAAAATTCTCAGTTTACAAAGTGAGGGGAAGGACATTATTTACCAAAAAACAACAACAAATCTCTGGGGACATTAACTGCTGTCAGAACACGACATTTAAGTATATTCCATTTTTCAGGGAAAGTATATTGTAAAGTCTTCTTACTTTGAAAAACCATACATATTGTCAACTACTACCACAACCCAACCATTAATACATCCTAGTACTAAAATCAAGTCTATCTCAATCATCCTGAATTACTCAAACCAAATACTATCAGCTCATGCACAAAATGACATAAAATCATGAAAATGGGGGAAAGAAGAGGAAAAAAATACCTGTGAATACTTTTGTTATTTTTAGCAAGGTTATAAAAGTTTCCAAATGTTGTTTTCAATCTGACAGCGTTGTTTGAGTCAGAAACTGAATATTTTGAGATATCCTCCTTATCTCTTGGAGAAGTCAATGCCTCCTACACACCCTATTTTTTTTCTTTGGGAACAAGAGCTTGTTAAGGAAGCCAAGAGACTACATGAAGGATTCCTTTTCCCAGCAGTATGAGCGAAATGCATCATCCCCAACAATGAACTTACTTCAACTCTGGCAGATTTTTAACACTAGTTGCTATATCTGATGCTTCAGGACAAAGTTTTTCCACTAGCTCCAAAGGACCAAAAAACGATTTGTGCTGTCCAATAAAAGTCTTCTTCACTAAAGGGAGCATATAGAGAGATTTGTGAGGAAAAATGACAGGCTTCCAACTCCAGAAGTTTAGACAAAATTTACTTTGTTACTTTGTATTATCAGCTTATAACATGCCTGTGGAAAGGGGGCATTAAAAATACTCTGACAGTTTAGGAGGCACAAAATAAAGGGTGTACAAGGGT
Organism: Irena cyanogastra; assembly: GCA_013397155.1. Classification (NCBI taxonomy): domain Eukaryota; kingdom Metazoa; phylum Chordata; class Aves; order Passeriformes; family Irenidae; genus Irena; species Irena cyanogastra. The sequence continues at coordinate 843,702 of VWZV01001720.1, read as the reverse complement.
AACCACATAGTTATATCTGTATTAGTCATTAGCATAGTATGCTTACAGAATTAATAATGTCATTCAGAAGTCAAGCTGGAGCCACAGCAGGACATGACAGAGACTCCTCGACCTGCCTCTCCCCAGCCTGGCAGCCAGTGCCCACCTTTGAGCCCATGCTTGAGGCAGTGCTCCAGCACCACGAAGAACTGCTGCAGTGGTGGGAAGTCAGAGTCCAGGGTCCGGCCCAGGCTCAGGGCTGACTGGATGAGGATTTTGATGCTGAGCTTCATCATGTTCATGAGGTTGGCACGCTCCTCCATGGTGTGACACCGTGTACCTGGGGGCACATGCATGAGGAAAGGAAAGCTGCTTTACAATCCCAGAATCAAACAGGCTGGAAAAGACCTCTGAGATCATAGAGTTCAATGCATGATCAAACCAGGCCAGAGCACTGAGTACCAGATCCACTTTTTCTTCAAACAGCTCCGGGGGCAGTGATTCCATCACCTCCCTGGGCTGGCCCTACAATGTATAATCAATCACCTTTCTGTGAAGAAATACTTCCTCATGTCCAACCTAAACCTCGCTTGGTGCAGCGTAAGATTATATCCTGTCGTCTTATCACTGGTTGCCGGGGAGAGGAGCCTGACCCCCACCTGCTACAGCCTGCTGTCAGGGACTTGCAGAGAATGATAAGGCCACCCCTGAGCCTCCTTCTCTCCAGACTAAACACTCCCACTCCCTCAGCCGCTCCTCATAGGACTTGTGCTCCAGAGCCTTCCCCAGCTCTGCTGTCCTCTTCTGGGCCCGCTGCAGCCCCTCAATGCCCTTCTGAATTGAGGGGCCCCGAACTGATCACAGAACTCGAGGTGTGGCCTACCCAGTGCCGAGTACCTGGGGAGAACCTGCATGGAGCCGCTGCGCAGCTTTTAAAGACCCCTCGCCGCGGTGCCCCCGCTGGGCCTCCATCCTGCGGTGAGGGCGAGCCGGGTAAACCCCCCCTCAGAGCCGCGCCCGGCCCCCGGAGGGGACACGGCCCCAGCCCCGGCCCGCGGGGTCCCTACCTGAGCGGCGGGGCCGGGCCGGGGGGCCCTGGGGCTGAGGGACCCCGGCTCGCCGCGTTACCACGGCTACAGCGCGAGCGGCGGAGGCGGGGGCGGGCCGGCCGCCATCTTAGAGCACTGCGAGGGATGCGGGGCGGGCTCGGCCCGGCCGGGGCGTGCAGCAAAACGTGGAATTATGTACAGATTTACTTAAGAAAGGATGTTTTTCGATCTTTGTACATTTTCAAGCCTAAGCAACAATAAGGGTGATTTAACCCGTGAAACATCAGCTAACGAGCAAGCTGTAAGTGACGCACAGGTGTTACAAAGGCGAAGCACTGGTCGGTAGAATTGTCTTGTAAAGGTTTACGCTGGACATGCTTCAGTGACCTGAGGCCTAGGGGAGGTTAATAAAAGGATGGAGCACTGATAGTGGACTCAAAGGATACAGAATTTATGCGCCGCAAGGACGGCCTGAAGCTGGGGAGGTTTAGGTTGAGATTAGGAAAAGGTTCCTCACCCAGAGGGTGGTTCGGAGCCAGAATGGGCTCCTCGTGGAAGTGGTAACAGCACTAACCGGGACAGAGCTCAAGGAGCATTTGTACAACACTTTCAGACACATGGTGTGACTCTTAGGAATGGTCCTGCACAGAGCTAGGAGATGGACTCAATGATCCTGGTGGGTCCCTTCCAACTCAGCATATTCTATAATTTTATAAAATTTGGCAGAACCCCTAAGATAAGGAAGAAACTCATAAAGCCAATGCAGCAACTGTACTCAATCAGCTCTGACTGCATAGAAGGTAATTCTGGCAGGGGTCGATTGTGATCACTGACCCCAGAAATTCACCAACCCAAAAGAATACACAGACTGAGCATGCAGACTAATGAGCAGAAGTGAGGATATCATTGACCAACAGAAGCTAGAACAGTAATTAAATTAATAAGAGAACTCAGGAATTTGTAGCCAATGAACATTAATGCTTTTGAACATTAACACCTAATGCCTAAAATAGTGAAAAGTTTTGGCAGTCATGCTGGCTTTGCGGATTTGCCACCCAGCCCCCTTTCTGTGCAAAACTGTAAATAAATCAAACCCCTCCAGTCTGTGCATGGACTGGCCTCTTGCAGACCACGTGAAAGAATCTCTTTTGGGACAACGGGGGGAGTGGGACCAGGACCGAGACCAGCTCCCTTGCTTCTTAAGGCACCTACAGGCTCTGACAGGAGCTGCCAATCACAGCCCAGTGGCCACCAAAATCACATTTTAAGCCACTGCTGTTTCAGCAGGACAGTCTTGCTGTCACCTGTGGGTCACACACGGCCACACTCTGCAGAAAAAGCAGTGGCAGAAGCCCCAGCCTTGTGTCAGTCACCCTCAAGATGGTTAACAATGTTTTCAAGATCGTGCAAAAGTCTCTCAGGCGTTTTCCTTTTTGTGCACACAATGTTAATTTAGTGTTAAAAATAAGCAAAACTCCTCCTTGTGTCAGAAGAGGGAAAACAGAGTCATTCTCATCTAACTGACCTTAATAACCACTGTACACGCAAAATCCTGTAATCTCTGCATGCTACTCCATAGTTCATAGTATACATACTATATACAACAGTATATATAGTATATAATCAATAGACATATATATAGAAGGAGTATACTGTATACTGTCTATAGACAATGGGTACCTTGAAACTGTATATAATGTGTTGACATGAGCCTGAGAATTAAAAGCACCATAATATTTAGAATTTTGATCTCAATATTGTCAGGTTACACATTAGGAACAGAAAAAAAGCTGCACAAACAGAAAACCAGTGACTTTTTGGGGTGTTTCAAAGCCATGCTGATCATTTTGATGGATTTTTGAATTTGAATTTTTACTTATCAGGAACACTTCGCCTCTACACCTTGCTCAAGATACACGTATTACTCACAAGACTTAAAAAAATAAAATACTATGAATGAAATGCTCTTTACGAAAACAATTTTAAACTAAGAAGTGTCTTGATATCAGTTTGCATTAAGTCAAATAATTACTTGAACAGCTTTTTTTAAACTGTTGCAAATTTACACAGTCAAGTACATCTTTTGCAAAACTGAGCAAGTTGGTACATGCAAAATAAACAGGTATTAGAGACACTACCAAAGCCAAGCTTTAAAGATTAGGAATCAGGTTACCTCAGTGCAAAAGATCACAGATGTGATGCTGCAACCTTTAAGAATGCAGTCACACATCTTATTAAACTCAAGAAATTTGCTTCAACATCTTTTTGAAGTCACATGCCTTGTTTACTATAATTATTCAGTACACTTTGAAGTCAGAAAACACTGAAGCACAAAGGAAAGCTCACAGTTCTCCATCCCTTGGTCTTTGGGATTGCAAGTCTTTCTTGATTCGTTTTCTTTAGATTTGAAGCTTCTGGCCTCTCTGCAAGGCAGGACACAATTTCCTCAGTGGCAGACACTGGTTTTAGGATGGGGTTTATGTGTTTAGAACATGTGATCAACAGATCTGACGTAGCAGACAGAGGTCATAAAATCTCTGGAAAAACATTACACCAGTCAACAAGCTCCAAGTTTTCCACAAATGCTCTTGCAGGCCTTGGCTTATTTCTTAAACATACTTGCTTTAAATTATATTTAAGTGCTTGGTCAAAGGTAAGTAATATTGAACAGGTAGAACAGGTGCCTCAGTGCCTGTTCATATTTCATATACAAGTTATTAACTGATTTTTCATACAGAATTTTCCATAAAACTTATCAACATATTATCCAAATCCTTTGAAGAGTGTGGGAAGGTCGTGGTGTGTTCCCTTACTTTACAAGGAAGAAGCTGAAAAATTACAGTAGACATTCCATTAAATATGGCAGCTTCATTTCAGGTAAAAGAATATTTTATGCCCTGCCCCTTGCCAAATGCTGTGTGTTGTTTTCAATTACATTTATCCACAGCATTATTCCAAAAGCAAACAAAGAAACTGGGATATTCTGCACTTTGCCAGGTTAGATCCCAGGTGCACAAGATGGGCACTCAGGAAACAAACGTGCAGGAAGTTTGGTGTGAGACTTTGAGATGCAGGAAAAGAAAAGAGTCTGTTTTTCCAGGACAATTAATCTTCAACTCTGACTATGCAACGTTGAAGAATTTTCACAAAGAAATGAAGAAGTCCATCAGCAGTAACATTGCTCCATGCTGTCACAACTCAACTGCATGAAACTTCCCTTTGAATACTCAATATCATTAAAAACAAAAAGGTCAGCACCAAACAGAGCAAAACTGAGCTCCAGTGCTCCAGAACAGTTAAGCACCAGTCTGAGACTCTGGAGTACAAGGCTCCAGGCCCAATTTCTGCTGTATTTGAATGGGTTTGGGGTTTTTTTTAAACGCTATGAATATTGCTGAGATTTATTTTCTGTATGATGCAACTCAAGCCATTTAATTCAGTTCTAAGAGACGTTCCACAAATCTGTAGGGCTGCTAGATCCACAAATGTCAACGAACAAAACTATCTATGGTTAAACTGAAGGCATTTTTAGTGTAGCTAAAAAGTAACTTATAACAAATCTGTATCTTAGTTTGCTGGTCTAGTCTCTGACATGAAAGGTACAGAGATCCCTTCCCAGAATCAGCAGCACTCAAGGGAGGATGTGGAATTTTGAGAGATCCCTCAGTGCAGCCAGGCTGCTGGAGCTTTAAGGAGAAGGAGAAAAGGCAGCAAATAAAACAAAATTAAATTTCTTAAAATATAAGAGCTTAGGCTTCTTCTGGTTACAATGCATTTCTTAAGTTCTACATCTGTGTTGCTTGTTTAATTTTACTTCAATACAAAACCGCAGCATCTTAAAAAAAGAAATTCAAAGTAACACCCATGCACCACTGACACGACCCAGCAGCACTTACGGGAGCGAACTCATTTGCGCACCACAAAAGCGAGTTTACTAAAGAAGCGGAGCCGTACTTGTCTTTGCCGGGCTGTCACTGCTGCTGGGCTTGGACACCAGTCCCACCAGGGATGCGGACTTCAGGGCGCTGCCATAGCTCAGCGCCAAGTTCTCCGAGGCTTTCCTGGCCAGAGACAAGATCGGAGCAGACCACCGCGCTTCCTCCGGTTTCGCCTTCTCCTCGTTCCTCAGCTCGGCCTCGTCAGGGAGCTGTTTTTTGTCAATAATCTCAAAGTCTTCCTCCTTTCCCGCGGCGGGCGCGGCGCGGCGCTCCCCGGCAGCCATCTTGGACGCGTCACATGACCGCGGCCCCCGGGTGAGGGGCAGGAACCGAGGGGGCTGCGGGGCTTGGGGCAGGAGCCGGGAGGCCAGGAAGGAACCGGGAACCGGGACAGGTCCCGGGAGCCAGGGCAAGTCCCAGGAACCAATACAGATCCCTGAGGCGGCGTGAAGCACCTGCACACAGAGGCAGGGCTGTAAGACAGGCCTGGCCAGGACAGAACACTTCGCTTGGTGTTCAGATTTAAAGGGCATGGAAGATGAAGAAACAGTTTACCTTTGAACAACTTAGGAAAGGAGCAAAAAGTACAGGTTTTTACTGCTATCAGTGTCCCCAGACATAATTTTCAATAAAAAAATTAACTTGCTTTGATGTCTTAGGTTGACACAGTTGAGTTGTGACAGCTTAAGGAGATCTCTGTTACTCTGCCTGTGAATCAAGTCGTTGTGACTTAGAGCGGAGGATTAGTGTGACAGGTGCAGTGCTGTGAAAAGGGCTTGTCCTCGTCGCTGGCATGAAAACACAACCACTCAGTAAAGCCACTTCATTAATGTGCATGGGCTGGCTTTGGTGGAATGATCTATCATGAAGGGGAACTGAAATTACCCCAGTAAGAAAATTTGATCTTGCTGTGTGCCTCAAATATTGATGTAGCCTACTGATGTATGGCTTGTTAACTGTTTTTCCATCCAGCAGCTGCATGTGCTTGAGATATGTCACTTGTTCAGTCACGAGGAAGTAGATGCTGCGTATGAGCTTTTTGTGCTACATAGAGGAAAGTCGTATTTTATTTATTTATTTATTTATTTAATTTTTTTTAAAGAAAGAAATAGGAAAAGGAGGATCAAATAGGATAGTTGAAGGTCAATTTCCGTAGTCTTGCAGCAATATAAATCTTCAGGTCTACATATATTTTTTTCCTAATATAAGCTACTTTATGATCTATTCTGTCTTCTTGGCTTCTTCGACACTGAAAATTTAACAACACGTGTTACACAAAGCACACGGAAGCTGTTATATTTTTGTTGAGAATTCAGAGATCAGCAGCCTCTTATTCACCCATGATTCAGATGAGCTAAGTATAGGCTTTAAGCTACTTTTGCGAAAGGCTGCTGGAGTCAAGTTCTGCTCCACCTTGTGGACTCCAGCAGTATTGGGCTGCTCGTAAGGAAATAGCTCAGCTCTGTAGGTTGCTGTGTGGCAGTTGAATGTATAACTATACCTCTTGACAGGAGTAAGACTTGATAGTGATTTTCTGCCTTTCATTAACTACCCAATGTTAGAGTCAGGGTGGAGAAGGTAGTCTTGGCTAGAGGCAGAATTCTCGGCATTAAAATAATGTTTTTTTCCAATGCATCTGAAGAATAAGGCATAAAAGTTTTGTGACTGAGAACATAAGAGTTAACCAAGCCTCCTCTTTACCTCATTATGTTGCACTCTTAAGATAACGATGCCTCAGCCTCCTCTTTACAGCTTTTGTAAAAATGTGAAGTGAAGCTGTCACATAGTCTGTGATCATCTTTTATGTTACTATTAAACAAACATTTGATAATTTTATTTCATGTGTCTAATGAGGAAAATTTATACTATGCATAGTAGATGTGCTAAAACCTTTCCTACACATGATTTAATTGTGCTTCACTTACTACTATTTGGTCAAAATTACTTAATCAGCCACTGATTGCTTTAAATGCCCTCTGTCCTCACACTTTTTATTTTAAAGCAAGCAAGAAGTCTTGTGGCATTGTAAGGGAGCCCTAAATTAAAGAGATTTGTTTTGTTTACAAAGTACAATTTCCTAAGGAGCCGTTTGGGGCAGCCAAGGAGGGTGAAGTTAATACAGAGCATAGCTTTAAGCATGTCAAGTAAATAATGAAAACACTCAAAACCATAAGTGATGTAACTTTGGTTTTGGTTCACTGATTTATCAGGGAGGGGCATGAATAATGTTGCTTACTTTTAGCTTGGAGATCAGGCTTATTTTGGTCTTCTGCAGATGATGGTATTTCACCTCTCTTTTCTTTTTGCAGACCACTGGTCCAGATCTTGCTACTCATGTGAAGATGAACAATATTTTCTTTTCAAAGCCCATTTTTTGGCTAGTTTAGGTCTACCATAAACATCATTTCTGTATAATTGTAAAAATACTTAAAATAGTTAAGGCTTATTGAAAAGTTAGGGGACTAAATGACCTACTTTTTGACTACTTTTTGCTTTTCCTAACCCTAGAAATCAAGGTGTTTCTAAAGAAAAAATACCATTATGAAGCTGAGATAAGTAAAGTTCTGTTCTTTTTTAATTTCTTTTTTTCTGTTCTTTTCCAGCCTTGTTTGGTTTTACTGAACCCCTCTTCTTTGTCTTCTTATGTGGCAGGATAAAAACTCTCTTTCGAAATACTTAAAAAATAATGAATTCCAAGTATAGAAAAAGATTATTCTGGGAGAATTCCTATTTTAATCAGGAAATTGTATATTTAACACAAACGTCTGGCTAGCAGAATGGAAGATAATTTTAGGATAGGAGAAACTCAATTCTTATTCGATGATACTTAGCAAGACAGTTTCTTTGGCTAATTCCTGTTTATCTCAGATTTATTGGTTTTTTGGGGGATAATGGTGGGGGTAATGTTTTAGGGAACTTTTTTGCCATTTAACATTTTGAGTTAATCACACACTATAAATATTTTAAAACAGCAAAATGCTACTGTATGCTAAAGGGTAAACTTTTGTGATTAGCTGTTATTTATACTTTGCATTCCTATAACTTTTTCAGACAACAAAACAGATTATATTGCAAATGATCCAGTTGAGTTTTTGACCTTTAAAAAGCTGGTGAGAATAAATACCAAGTGTAGCTGTAGTTGGGAATAACATAAAACCCCCCAAATGGTGTGTTATGTATTTGACAGCACATTTTAGCAGTTTTACAGAGCAATACAACTCACAGTATTTGTTGAGAATTCAGTGGTTGCAGAGTAGAGCTGCATCCACAAGTCCTGAGCTGCCACTTTGTGTGAGCAGGACAGGAAGCTGTGCATGGACACAGTGCAGCCATCCAGAGTCACCTCCCAGTGACTGCAGCAGTGTCAAAGAGCAATGAAATGTTCCTTGTACTCTTCTCTCCCTCCCCATTCCTCAAACCATTCTGGCTACTGGGGTAAGTGAGCGCCACTCGAGATAAAATGGCATTAGGAAATGATAACGTTTCCTTTGGGACATCATTAAAAAAAAAACCCCAAACCCTCAACCATTTCCACAGCCATGAATGAATTCCTCCATTATAACAGCAATTAAGTAATTAGAGACAAAAGTTTTAGCTGTTGTTCTACCTCTAGTGCAGCTAATTAGCTAATTCCTATCACTTCTAATCAAAAAATGATTTAAAGAAATCCAAAATTCCAATTGTGTCATTTCACCTGTATTGAGTGAAATATTTTTTTTTAAATTTCAAAGCCACAGCTTTATGTTCCCTGATCCCACTGCACCAGCTAGTGCCATCCTTGCAAAAACTCATTGGTAATGACAGAATCAGCTGTTTGAAACTCCTCTCTAAAATCATTAGAGTCCCTAAGAGGACATGGAAGTATTTGTAGCTGGAAATGTGTGTCATTGTAGTAAATAAAGGAAAAGAGAGTAAAATATGAAAGAGAAACTTGCATTGAGATGTTGGCATGGAATCAAAAGAACAGCAGCTCACTCAGTATAAGTTTAAATCAGAGGGTTAAAACCAAACACCAAACCAGATATATATTGAATGATAGTCTGAAGAGAAGTCCAGGGTATTTATTGTTTTACTCTGAACTGTTGCCTGGTTTTTAGAAAAAAATCTTTCAATACCAGTATAGTGGACTAAAACGTGGAGTATCAGAAAGAAGGTAAAAACCAAACACACCGATTCTCGTTTAGTTCTTTGGCATTTGTTGGCCCTGTAAAAAGAGGCAGGGGCAGAACTTCCCAGCAGGTGCCACTATGGCACCACTTTATGAAGAGCAGCCTCTAGCGCCCAGCGAACGCCACGTTGTGCAGCCACCTGAGAAAATACCGGCGAGCTCCTAAGAAAAAAAGAACCAAGCTGAGATGCTCGTCTGAGCGAGCCCTGAAGCTGCGCTGTGATAGCGGCTGTGCTGATGGAGACCTCGAGGGGAAGGGAGGAGCTGCTTGATCCTTTTACAGGAGCTTCAATTTGTGACTGCTGGATGAGTGTCCAGGGATGCTCTCTGATGGAATCATGGAATTCTACCTGTTCATGCATCAGGGTCATTTACCAGTCCTAGAGTTTCATGGGGGATTATGAAATTATTAGTATTTTACAATAGATGCTTTTCTGTTAGAAGTTGTTACATAATGTACCAAGGACTTTATGAGTAGGAAGGTTTGGATAAATGGCATCATTTGGTCCAGTCTATTGACTAACTTAGAAACCAGAGCACATTTGTTTGAATACCTTAATTTCTAGACTTCATGACCTGTGTGGTTTTGGGTTACATTTTTCATGGCTTTTCTTTTCTTTTCTTTTCTTTTCTTTTCTTTTCTTTTCTTTTCTTTTCTTTTCTTTTCTTTTCTTTTCTTTTCTTTTCTTTTCTTTTCTTTTCTTTTCTTTTCTTTCCTTTTCTTTTCTTTTCTTTCTACTGTTGCATGCAGACGGTTTTGTATCAAGTACAATTTGGAAGGTTTTATAAACGTGCTGTAAATGGACTCGATTGAGGGGCACAGGGTCAAAGGAATTATAAATGTGATTACAGGCTGAGTCTAGTAAGATATGAATGCAGTATTTTTGAAATGTGCTGACATTTTTGCTACTTAATGCAGTTTTCAACTAACACACGTGAGAATACTTATATGTGACTTAATTCGCTGAAGAAATGGGCTCATATCGTTCTATTAGTGTAACAGAAATTATGCAAATTGCAGAAGAAAATGTTGTTAGTTATTGTATCAACCAATGAAATACATTAGGTACTCCCTAGACAAGTTTAGAAAAATACCTTTATGCTATACAAAACCACTGTTAGTTATTTTAATCATGTTTCAAAAGAAAATTTTGTAAGTTCATAAAAAATTTAATCCATTATCCATAACCTAAAGAACATTTAGGTGCTTGCATGCAGTTCTGGTTACACTGCACTCGTGCACTTGAGGGCGCAATGTGGCACAAAGTGGCTCAGGTTTCTCCACGAAGAATTGAGGTTTCATGACTGAATCCCCTCTGTAAGGTGCAGGACACAAAGAGTTGGAACAATTGCAACAAGTAGTGTGAGAAATACAATTCCTGACTCCTCTGCTGCCTTTGATTTTCTGATTTCTCTATGAGTGACACTGCACACTAATTAGTAAGCTATTTAGAGAGCTTATGCCAAAAGCAAAATCAATAAATCTTTAGCTAGATTTTTCTTTGTTTTAAATAGAAACAATATCTTCTCTCTCTTCTTTCCTTTCCTTCCTCAGAGTGTTTTTCCTTGCAGAGCTGTAACTTAAATTTGATATACCACACTAAGGGATAACTCCCAGACCCTTTGATTCAATAGGAATTTTTATAGGGTGAAAAAGGGAAAAAATGTTTTACAGATGTACAAAAGCACCTTAATTATTGACAGAATCAAAGGGAAACCTGAGCTTTTGGTTAATGCAGGTGTGCAGCTCAGCTTCACTGTGTGTCTGTTACCAGTTCCCCTCACATTACAGGTTTGGCTAATTTCTCATCAGGCTCGATGGAAGCTTGAGTGGGCAGGTTAGATGTTAACAGTGAGATTGCTTAGTGATGTCTGACCAGAAATCCTTTGAAATATCTTCACTGATCCATCTGAGGGAATTAATCATATGTAAGCACGTCACCTTTGGAAACAGAACTGAAAAACACAGGGCTCTAGTCACTCTAGTGGTTTAAACTAGTTTAAAGGGCTACTGGAGCGCAGCTGTTCTTTTCCTGCAGCTGTGTGTTCCCATTTCCTTACATAGCCCTGCTTCCCCTCTGAGCTTCTGACAAGCCAGTGGCAGAAAAGCAGCAGGAAATGCAGGCTGGGGCTCTGTAGCACCCCAAGGCTGTCTGACTTCTTGTCACCTCTTGCCTCTGGCCAAACCCCCTCCTCAGCTCCCTTGGCCATTGGCTTGCTGAGCCATTTCAGTGCACTGAGTTGGCAGAAAACTAATATAACAGAAGTCAATAATTGTTCTGCTGATTTAATGCACTGAAACAGCTCATATTTTCCAAATTGTGTATTGGAAGAATACTATATGGAAGAACTTCCTATATGGATGTTCTGTTCAATCCCCAGTTTTCTGCCTGCCCTGAGTTCTTCACAAAGACTCCATGTGGCAGATTAGCAAAATGGATGACAGAGTTATTACTGGGTGTTTTATCTTAAATATCCTTTTTTCCATCTTTTCTCAATCATAGGGACTTCTGGCATCATACCAGCATAGGAGAGGAAAAGGACCAGAAATAGAAAGAGGAATCATTGATTTGATAAATCCCAAAAGCTTAAAGTAACCAGTGGATCAGAGACTTTGTGATTAGGGGTAGTATCTGAAGGAGCCATCTTTAGATAAAGAGAATATAGAGAAAACAAGATGTGGGTATAGACTGAAGGCTTGTATGTGCAACAGCAGAACCTCCCCAGAAATCACCAAATTATTATTCTTTCAATTTTTTTCTGTTTATATCTTCAGTTTATACTGTTTCTGACTCACACATTCACCTTGAATGCTGATTATATTGTCATATAGGCAGATGGAACTTCCTCAAATACTGAGAAACAGAGCAATCAAGGAACCATGACAAAATTTTCAGCTAGGAAAAGAAAATAGAAGGATCTAACAATGCCAAATGCATTTAGTGTGCTACAGATGGCATTGTTGGAAGTGCATATCATGGCAAATTTCTGTTGACACCTCACCTGATATAATACAGAGCTCTTTAAACTACCTCACATAATCAAGATAATTCCTTTTTCTACAGCAGACCTCCTTCTTAGAGGTGAACCTTAAAAGCACACAAAGATGAAAGTTACAGAATGGTGAAAGAGCCATAATTTATAGTAACTTGGGTGGCAATAAAGAAGCGTAATGGTGGCTTCAATGAAATAAAGTGGAGATTGTTAATCTTTTTAGGTGGAACTTGTTTAAAATTTCTAGCAGCGTGAAAGAAAGAGACCTCTAATTGAATTACCACTTTGTGCAAGTGGGGAGGCAAAGACACCTCTGGTAGATGGCTGTTTTGTTAACAGAGAGTGGTAATTGGCATCCCACTGTTAAGATACAGTGTCTTGCCATCTTTCCTTTTCCTCTTTGGTCTAATGATTTCAGAAGATTTTACACATTGCCCTGACTGCTGTTGGAAATTGTTTTAGTATTAGTAACTATTAGAATTAGAAATAGAAATAGTGTTAGTAACTGTAGCAAAAATTTCAGGTCCTCTTTTAAAAAGCAAAAAAACCCCAAATCCTCATGTGAAAATGGCTCTATTGACTGAAGTGAGGAAGGAAAAATGTGAAGCCCAAATATAGTTTAAAGCCTTAAGTTGAAGAGTTTTGTTGCTTTTCCAATAAACATAAACCAAACATGTTTGGTTTTTAAGTACAATAAGAGCAATAAAAAAATCCCATAATTCTCTGCCAATTATCACTTCAGGCTGTGATCTTGTCAGAATTCATAAACTCCCAGTAACCAGTAGTGGCAGGATATGTTGGTATTGATCTCCCCTGAGTCAATACTTTATAATGGTTGAGGGTGAGGCCACCCAAGGCACTGTCACATAATCCTGAGGCTCTGCTTTGGTCTTCACCTGTGTCAGAATTGCCATATGCAGTCTGTAATCATGGAAGGAAAAGATCTTTTCTTTCACTGTATTATATTGGTGGGTAACCACTGCTGTCTTGGAACTCCCACAACAGCCTGACTTCTCAGGTGCATGTCCAAAAGTTCCAGTTATGATGGTTCTTGCCAGTCAGGCATCCCCTCCCAGGACCTCGGTGGTACTCTTGGTCTTTTGTTTCTTAAAAATCCGCCACCACTTTCAGGTAAAGGAGAAAAATCTGGAGATGCTGGGGAAGCAGATGAGTAAATGGGATTTAATGGCAGTTCCTTTTGTTGCATTTTAGTTGCAAATTGAAAAGTTATTGAGGAATTTCATGGTGTCAGAAAAATAGTTGGATTTGATTTTTGGAGGATATGTTATGTTTATATGTAAGAGAAAAAGTGCCTGATTAAAAAACTTTACAGTTTACTATTAAATGATGCTGCTTTTTACTTGTAAGGATAAAGTTTAATGGCTGAGACATTGCAGGGAAACTTAAATATTTGTTCTATTCCCAGGTCTTGGGTATTTTATTTATGTTGTGATGCACTGTTTATGATTCCAAACTTTGCCATAGTGTTCTTTCTACAGAATGGTCATTATCTTCCTTAATTTTCTCTATGTAGGCTGCAGGCTGCTTGGACCAAGGACTTCTCACTGTATTACTAAATGCATGTATCATGGCTGGCACAACCAGAGCTAATGTACTTTGGGTAAGTAGATATATATATTTAAAGCTACGGTTTTGAAAAAAAATTATTGTAAAGTGCTGCTGTTGAATTGGAGTGCTTCCAGTTAAAGTTACTTTTATGTCTGGTTGTAGAGAAAATGTTTCACAGTGAAAGCTATAAATTTTCATTAACCAAAACCAACTAAATTTGCCAGAGGCTTCTAACTTCAGCTTATTATGAGTCTTTGAAACTAAAGTATTTCTGTTATTTTTTATTTGTAGAGACTGAGCTGCAAAATCCCTAACTGCTCGAGAAATTATGTAGATATGATGGGTCCCAGAATGAGAAAGATGGAGGGAAGGAAAGAGCAAAATTTTGTCCTGAATAAACAGAATGTGAGAGAGGATTTTGAACTAATTTAAGACTGTAGGATAACAGAGAAAAGTTCTATTTTTTCCCTTCTGTGACTGACTTACAATTTCTCACCATTGTGCTCATATTTTATAAAACCCTATTAAAGAAAAAATCAGTTTGATTCCTAATATAGACATGGCCACTATTTTATCATAAATCCAGCTTTTTTTCAGGCTAGCTTCTGGTTAGTGCAGATAAAAAAAATAATGCAACTGTGGATCTAGGTGCAAGGTAACTTTTCCAAAATAATTTCTGATACAGATCTCTTTTCGTTTGACTATGACATTCTGTAGAGATTCCTAATTAGCTAAACTTCTTTTAAAATTCAATTTTAGATCAGAATCAGAACAGTCAGTTGTTTGATTTCCCACTGGTGAGGAAGTGAGTGAGCAGCTCCATAGTGCTTAGTTGCCAGCTGGGGTTAAAGACAACTCATTATGTAAAGCTTTACTTCTAGAGCAGCTCTGAGATGCACTGAGCACAGAGTCCAAAGGGATATATTTGCTTTGTGCCTGAAGTATCTCTGAAATTTATTAAGACCAGTTTTGCGATAGTTTGGAGGTGGTGCCTAGATCTAAACTTTGCCTTTATCCTCAGTTCTGCCTTTTGTATTTCTCTTCCTCCTTTATGTTCCCTTAGTGGGCAGAGGTGACAGTGTTATGATCACATTGCTGTCTTAACTAAAATTTTTATTGCTTTATGAAGAGGAACTTTGCTGGCATTAATTAAAGATGTGATCCCTGCTTGTTGAGAAGGAAAAAAAAAACCAAGTGATTTTAGATCTTGCTAATCAAAATTTCAATCTCTGCTGTGAATAATTGACATGAGATACAAATCTCTGTAAAGTAACTTTAATTTATACTCATGAACAGGACAGAAGCCACAGGAAGATGGTAAGAATATGGTTTGAGAAATTTCCTCTGGTTAGGGCCCTTCCATGATAGTAGTTGTGAGGTTTATTGTTACTTTAATTTAAAATTCCAGAAAACCTTTATATTTCAGGACAAATCAAATGTAACATGCATTGTCCTTAGGTACCATAGGAAGAAGAGATTGAATTGGGGCTTATAAAAAATTATAAGAAACAAAAATATCTCAGATGTTTTCCTGCACAGGTAAATAGATATTCATCTTTGGTATTAAGTCTTGCATTATGTCTGAGCCAGAGCAGAAGCTCACAACCTCCAAAAGAACATAATTTCTTACTTATTTTTTCTGCTTGTATGTCATCAGCATGTCCTTCCTTCATCTTCTTCTCTTGGCTCAGGAACTCATCTGACACCATGAACTGATTCAGCTAAATCTGACTAAATGAGCAGAAAAGTACAGCCCTCTAAAAAAAACTTCACCACAAAAAACCAACCACAATAAACACCGCTCCCCACCAATCCCTCCCTCAGTATTTTCCTGCTTAGCTGGA
Source organism: Irena cyanogastra (assembly GCA_013397155.1). Classification (NCBI taxonomy): domain Eukaryota; kingdom Metazoa; phylum Chordata; class Aves; order Passeriformes; family Irenidae; genus Irena; species Irena cyanogastra. The sequence goes on along the minus strand of VWZV01001720.1, from coordinate 828,161 downwards.
GAGTTGAATGATCTTGCTAAAAGTCAGGTGAGTGGCAGAGACAGTGCAAGGATGAAAACACATAATTGAAGAGGGACCTATTGTCTCTATGGGAAATTATATCTCGCTTCAGTTACAGGGCAGGAAGTTCTGTTATTAAATTGAAAATCCAGGTGTAATCCTTTTTATTTTCTAGTAAGTCTCTCCCTCTCACAATTAAAAAACTTTTAAAATGTTACAATATGCATTTTTTAAAAAAACATGTCAAATATTAATTTGGAATGTTACTTTTTTCTCTTTTTATAAGACCATCAATACAAAAATCTAATCTTTGTGGATCATGCAAGCTGGCAAGGACATCTTCGGTAGCTGCTGCAGTCTGAGAAATCTGTTCTGTAAGGTGGAACTTAACAATCTACTTTTCTTTAGCATATGCCTAATTTTTTGATTTGAGTGATCTTGCTTAGGAATAAAATAGTCAGAATCTGAGCCTTGCCAACACAAAAAATTAGGCATCTCAGGAAATGCCATGTTCCCATATTTTGATTAGTTCTCCTTCTACTGGTTTTACCTGTTAATGACCAATTCTGTTCATAGTAGACTAGTCTGATTTCCATATCACTGTCTGCACATACTTGACTTTTTCCTTTTACTGTGATAGTTTCCTACTTGCCATCCTGCAGAGTCTGATGAAAATTCAGCTGCTGTGAGAAACATGTGGCACCAACATTCTGTGAGGACTCAAGAGCTGGCAGGGAGCCCTACAGTTTTGCTTAGTAAGTTGTTATTCCTGAGTTTGCAATTTAATGGCTTATATTTTTGCTGGAAAAACATCATAATGTGAGAGTTATTATGGCTTGTTTTTAATTTTCACATTCTCCTACCTATGATTTTTTCTATTGTTTTATAGTATCAGTCTAAAATAAGAATTTAAAAACAGTGATCTCCTTTTCAGAATCTGAGAATCTTTCACATACCTCTTTCTCTGAGTTTCTGACTAATACATTGAATTGTAAAGCATAAAAGAAAGAACCTGATGTTATGGGATTTTTTTTATGATGATAATAAAAAAATTATGAAATAAGACCTATGCCTTGATATAAGTAGCAATTTTTGCTGGACTGAATTTCTGTCTCAAAATTCCCAGACCTTTCAGTCTTAAAAAGGTATTTTTTTTTGGTACCACTTGTAGAAACACTGCATTGTACAATGGGAAATAAAAAAACAGATTTCACAAGGTTTTACATCTTTCTTTACAGAGATACAGTCAGTTTTTTATCTTAATCTTGAAATATTGTAACAACTCATGGGATTAGCTTATAAAGACCTCAGTGTACTGCTACCTTCACATTTGCAAACGAAACTTAAGAAACCCAACCTGGGAAACCTTTTTTTGATATAGTTCTGAGTACACAGTTCATTACTGTCACTGAAACACTCAGATTTAGCTTGACTTAAATGTCAGAAAATATTATTCAGGTGTAGAAGACACCAAAGATCACATCTAACTCTTATATTGAATCTTAATTAGCAGGGAGACCATATAAAACTCAGAAGCTTCTGTGAACTAAGAAAACAACCCTGACATTCTCTGCTCAGTTCTGGATATTTGTTACTGACTTTGATCTCCAGTGATAATCTCCAAAGACCCAGGATTCTGGCTCACTTAAAAATTGGGTTTACTTTCAAACTTTGCTGTTAAGTCATTATTACCAAATAACTGGAGGGACTAGAACCTCACAAAAGGCATTTTATTTCCCATTACAAGAGTTAGAGTTCAGGCAACAACATTACATAAAGCAAAGCTTGTTTCTTCTCTGCAGCTCAGTTTACTTAGTGTTAAATATACTCTATGCATTGACACTGTGTCCTGTTTGGGTTTTATAAGAACCAGCAGGTTTTGTGCAGGTCCCATTATGTTTAGAAAATATCACAATATTTTTAAAAGATGTAATAACCAAATAGTTGTGAAAAGACCTAATGCATCTTTGCTTGAGATAAGACCACAGTCCACATCATGGTTAATGGACTCTTCTGGCAAGTAGGGAAAAAAAATAAATTTTTTTCTAGATTTTCTTCTTTGACATTTGTTCTTGGCAGGATTATTTCTAATTAGATTGTTCTTTTTCCCAGTCTTAGAACAGACACATACAGTGCATGAACAAGCAGACTTCATAGCTCGTGCATCTGAACTGCAGCTAATAAAGTGCACTGACACGGCAGCTAAATTTGCATTTTTAAGAAGTCCATTGTCACGACTAATTACATAATTTCCCTTTGTTATGGGAGCACTCTGTGAAAGACTCTGCATCAAACTTCAGATTACTTGGACTTTTATTATGGTTAAGTTTATGAATTTGCAGTGTGATCTTGAAAAATACTTCAGGTGCTCAGAAGCCTGAGGTGAGTTTTATTTGAGAGGGCTACTTTAAATGTTTTCTCGTACTTCTCTTGTAAGAAGAGATGCGTAATACTTCACCTGTATTAGAAAAGATTATTGGGATATCAGTATCTGTTTGTTTCTTCCTGACATTTCCATTGTTATGAAAAGCAAAGTTGAAATCTCATGTCAAAGAAGTTGGAAAATATGGTTGTGTTCATATTTAAATACAAGCAAAGCATCTCTAAGCTCATTTTTTCATTTCTGCCTTGAATAAGTAAAAACCATTCCTGGTATTTTCTGGACAAGATATCTACCAAGATCAATGAACTAATACACAGGTTTCTGTGATGTGCTGCAAAAGTAAATGCACCAGGGAACCTTCCTGAATATTTATGTAATGCCCCTGTTGCTATGCATTCTGTGGGAATGTTGTGTGTGAGGACAAATGGGATCAACACTTGGATGCTGAAATTGATGCTTGGAGAGGATGACAATTTGCCATTATGAAGTTGGGTTGGAAACTTTTGGGTTGGCTACAGCACACAAACCCTGATTACTTTGTGTTACTGAAGCTTATGTTTATCACCTTATTGTGAGCAGGTTTCAGTCAGTGCTGAACTGGCATTTTTTAATCCAGAATGGAGCTGATGCAAACTTGTAATTTTCAGTTTGTGGCATTTTTTATCCATAATGGAGCTGATACAAACTTGTAGTTTTCAGTTTGTGGCATTTTTTTATCCATAATGGAGCTGATACAAACTTGTAGTTTTCAGTTTGTGGGGCGTTCTGAATTCCACGTTTTGTTTTCATCTCAAATCAATGCACTTTCCAAAACAATTCTCAATGCAGCCTTGTTCAAACTGACACATTGCTGACAAAAATGGTCTGTGATAGTCCAACATAATTTTTCCCATGGCTGCTTTGCTGTGTAAAATTTCATTCTGGTGTATTCTGGGAAACTTCAGGTATGTAGCTATGTGTCCTCTGTCCTTTGAGAAACAGAGTGATACCGTTGTCACTAAACATACAGGACACTATGAACACTGTAAGTTTTACTTCTGAAGTTTAGTAACAATCTTGCCAATTTGGCTTTGGATTATTTATGTTTTCCTACATTTTGGATTGCACACTCCATTTAATGGCCAAATTCCTTTATTTTCATAGCCGTTTTTTCAATGTTTTCAGGAAAAACGTGTTGAAGTGTAAATTTTAGACCACGACCTCACTCTTGTGGGTCTTCTTAAAAACTGAAAGAAAAGACATCTTGTCCCAGAACACACCATCTCTGTGCAGTTGTTCTGTGGCTCTGTTTGACAGAGAATGGTCAGTCACACTGATTGTGTTAAATCTTACTTGGATTTATAGGTTATCAGTTGCTGTCTGGGCAAACCTTTCTGGAAAACCTGCTGAAAACTGCTGTGCCCAGTATTTCTGTTACACTGTCACGTGCAACTCTTCAGTGACATGGATGTGTCTTGAAGCCCAAACTTCACAAGCTTACCTAGATTAAAATGATTTTATATTTTTTTAGTAAAACAATTATTTTCTTAAATGCTTCCTGTATAATTGGATAATGTAACTTATTTTAATGTTGGGAAATAAAAAAAAAAGAAAAAAAAGAAGCTAGGTGTGCTGTCTTCTATGAAATTTGTGTTCCTAAGGCAATGATTCAAAGTAACTTACGATATTGTTACTTGTTTTTATCAGTGAACATAATTTAAATTTTTTAACATCTCTTTCTGTGGCACTATACAGTATAGACCTTATTTCCTTTGGCAGTCACTGTTAATGCAGCTATACATTGACTAATACATTAACTAACTGTAACTATACATTAACTAACATTAATTTAGCCATATTTCATAGGTGTTGATGAGAGCATAGCTTTGTGTGCATGGTGATTTTCCCAATCCTGTTGGCACATCCACTCCCTGATCTGTGCCTCAGCCTCTCACAGGGTGCCATAGGAGTAAATGTCTGAGAAATGTTGATGGATGTTTGTGGATGCACAGCCTGGTTAGAGAAGGAGAAAACTAGGTAAAATTTCCCACTGCTCACTCTGGGAAACAGCAGGGAGCCAAAGATGAGGAATTCAAAACAACCTGCACCTGGTGTTTTGACGAAGTTGTTAGAGGTGGTTTCTTAATTAGCCAGTCATGTGAAATGTATTGATTAAATGACCAATCAAGTGCAGCTGTAGCAGAGCATGCTATAAAAGAGGGAGACACTGCAATAAAGTAGCTTTTAGCCTTTGTCATAACCTTCTGGTGTGTGAGGTCAGCTTTGTTCATGATACAACAGCGACAGACATTCCTCAGTTGTCATGATGGCCATGGAGACAATTATCTATGTTGTGGACTTCAGATTTGCTACTCATCGCTGATTACCATACTCAGGTATTAGGGCTGAAGAGCCATCTCTGCCATCTCGTTGAGCTAGAATTTAAACTTGGAAAATAAGAGAAGTGAGAAACTTTTCAATGACTGTTTTTAGTGGTGGGGTGGGTTTTCAATCAATTTTTTTTTTTGGTGACTATTGATTATCTTTTGGTTCTTATTGATAAATACTAAGGGAAAGAAAACAGTATGTGTTCATCTGGTGTGCAGGAAGTGTGGTTTGACACAACCAAGTGGCTTTTAGGTGGCTTTTTAGGATCCTTATAAATAATTACATAGGAGTTGCTTTAACTTAATTTTACTTTAAGAAGCAATGCAAAATGTAGGTACTTAGTCAATTGGCTTCCAAGAAAGAGGAGATTTAGGGCATATAATAATATGTTGCATTTAGAAATCCCTAGAAACATGATTTTTCATTGCATTCATTGTTTTCCTACTGTTGCATATATTAATTTTTTATTTTCTAATTTCTACCATTTACTCTGTTTCTAGACGAAGTCACCCTCTTGTAGTCTCTGACTGTCAACTATTCCCTTCAAGATTATTGACCCTTTTTTGAGTTTACTGTTGGTGAAGAAGCCATTTAAAATAATTTTAGTAGGATTGGCTAAAGTCCATAAGTCACATGATATTTGAGCTTTTTATATTATTGAATTCAGGAGCTGAAAGTGACATAGTAATGAAAAGTCAGAAGGGGGAGAAGTGGATCAATATATTGCTAAATTCTTATTGAAATTCTCATGCTTAGACTCTTCTGGGCAGTTTTATTTCTGCTTAACATTTGCTGAGTAAAAGTCATTGCCCTAGAGATGCAAGATTTATTGACACACAGAGATGAAAATGATTAGCTAAAAGGTTTCTGCACAAAGAGAATCAGAATCAGCTGAAGCACTACAGGGTGGCTCATATACAGGAGGCTGAGCGATTTCAAATAAGCTATTAATGTTCAAAGCTGAAAGCTGAGGTTGTTAATATTATACCAATTGTTTATTCTTTGCTTCCTTCATAGGGACCATAAAATTCTGAAAAATTTCAGCTATATATATATATAGGTTTTTATATTCTATACACACGTTTTGCTTTTTAGAGTTCATAAAGGCTTTATTATGTTTCCATAGATTTATTTTCTAATTAAGTGCATGGTTGTTTATTTATAGATACCAGCTTTTGAATTGACTTTATGGAATGTTCCCACAGTCTTGACAAAGGTAAAGCTCTATGACAATGTATTCTGGTTCATTAGGAATCATGCACACTCATTTTTTATTTGATTTCATATGCCACATACTCAGCATCTTGGTACACCCTATTTAGCTTTTCAAACAGCTCAAAGATGTCAGCATGATTTGGCTTACAGTGCACACAAGCCTGCCAGGAACACAAGGCAGAACCTCTGCTTTTTGGCCTAATGAAGAGCAGGCTTTGTCCTCAGACCTGACTGTCTCTTGACTTCGTACAGGCAGAGTATAGTAAAGCCTGGAAAGTTTAATTGTCAGACAGATCAAATTGAATTACAGCGTGGTTCAGTGCTCTCAGAAGTCAAACATGGGTAAAAATTAATCTTCTAATTAGGTGGCACTCAAAAGGTTTACTAAAGCTACCTAAAATCCCAGTGTCACCACATTTCTAGTGATAATCTCTAGTGGGCCACGTTTTACTTCCTTCATCCCATTGCTGAATGGACAGTCACCCACAGGAAATTTGTGGTACTCTGTAGAAACCTGTTGTATCCTGCCCTGGGCTGCCTGCACAAGTGCTGGAGGTGGTTCTTGCAGTCACAGGGCCTGGGATGAGCAGAGAAGGTGCTGGAAGCTGTGCCCTGCTGCCCTGAGTCAGAACTGGGTTTGAGGAAGGAGGCATCTCCCCGTTGAGTCTTGACCAAAGCACAGGGCTTTATCTATCTTGCTGTTTCTCCTCATTAAAGCTGGAACATTCTAAGCAAAAAGTACTAAATAAAAAAAGATTAAATACAACTCACAATTCAGAGAAAATGAGATGAGAGATTACTGAACACCAGACAAAGCTGCAAGTATTGAATAATTATATATACTGTTGCAGGCAATGTTGTATGAAATTTAATTCTAGGTTTCTCACAGGTTTTAAAGCTCTGAGCAGGTTTTACTTTGAAATAGAAATGATTAAATGTAATTTTTCAATAGTTTTACGTGATTAATGTAACAGGCTGATTTTCCTTTGAGTACATCATAAATACCATTCACATTGGTGTGCTATATATGGAAAGTTTTATTGCTGCAGCACTTTATGAAATTATTCTTTGGGAAATTTTAGATACTCAATGAATAATTCAAAGGAAAGAATAAAACAAAATCTAATAAACTCTGCGTATGACTGAACTTTGACATTATTACAGTAAATGTGTATACACAAACCTCACTGTTATTGTGGAAAAATGATCCAAGTAGAAACTGACTTTTGTAAGTTCCACACTTTAATTGTCAGAGTAGAAAAGTGGCAATTATTAACTAATTGATAACATGAACACCAACCACGCTTTCTTCTCTTTCCAGAGAAGTGAAGACCAAAACACATGAAAGATAAACTGTTGAGGAAATATTGGAATTTTGCCTGGGGTTCCAAGAATTATAACATTTTCTGTAAGCCTAAAATACTCCTGTAAATCAGAAAATTGAAAACCTTGCAGAAAGTCACATTTTAGAACATACCTGCACCCTTTTCTCCCTTCATTGCTTTGGGGAAACTACAGGGGTGAGGCAGAGGTGGTTACAACAGGTAGGGAATGGAAGTGAGGAGAACGGTGTGGTCTTGACTAAGCTGGGAAAAACTGGGGCAAGTAATGAGAGAGACTGAGCAGGTCCCATCTTGGTGCCTTTTTTTTTTTTTTTTTTGTGTACAGCTGCAACCCAATTTCCTGCCCATACTTAATTGCTGGGCTATGGAAAATTGTTCATAACATGTGGTTTAGTCTGGTATGAAGTGTCCCAGCTGTGAACATCTTGTTTAATTCCCTACAGGAGCCTTGAGTAACTAGAAAGTGCACAGAAGGATACACTCAAAAGCCTCTCATGTGTTTTTACAGTCTCACCATCCTAAAGGACAATGGAGCAGGGCAAGAGAGGGGCATTTCCTTCTCAAAAGAGTTAAAGCTGATTTAGCACCATACTCTTGCTCTTATGTGGCCTCAGGATTTTGTGCTCTCTCTCTCTCCTCACTGCACAGGTGTCCTGTAGAGCTTGACCTCCTGGCTTAGCATAGAGGAGATATGAATGCCTGCTGTAGCTTCATGTTATGCACTGACTTTAGAGACAGTTTTAGGCAAAAAGCCCCCATCACTTCAATGGTTCTTGAGCCTGGGAAAAGGACAGAGTCAAAATCAAACCCACCCTGTATTTCAAACAGATACAGCAGTTTCAGACATTTAAGAAAATAATGTAGCTCCCCTCCCAGGAGATTTCCTACAAGTATGTCAAATTTTCCTATTTTATTTGGTGTTATAACATGGCAGCACTTCTTTAGTGACTGTAAATCAAAGTAATACCATAGATTTTAAGAGCAGTATATGAATCTATTCCAATGGGCTTTTGAGTAACTTCAGTGGTCCCAGGGAGATTTATGTTAACTGCAAGATCTGATCCACTTATTTCAGTGGAGCTGTCCAACTCACTCCAGGTGGAGAGCTGCCTACATCCTATCACTATTTCTTTCAAATTTGTTAAACTAAAAAAAGTGATCACGAGACACAGAAAAAAATTTGAGTTTGACACGTTGGTGGCTGTCATGGAGTTTCCTTCAGCTGCACACATCTTTAGGTATGGAACTGAGTCTTGCTTTCTCCCTGCTGTAGATCCCCAGCCCCTCACTTTGTCCCTAACCTGAATTAAACAAACAATCTGACTGCAGCTGAACCAGACATATACCATGGGACTGTGATGCTGCTGAAGTCCCTCCACTGGAAACAATTGACAAAGTTCTCTAAAACTAGTATAAGTGAGAGTAGGATCTGCAGGTACCCAGTCTGTGGTGATTGGGAGTGGGGCTGGCCCAGCCTCATCCCCAGTGGGCACAGCTGTGAGCAGCAGGTGAGCAGCACTGACAGCAATGAGCCAGGGAGTGCCCAGGTGTGCTGAGCAACCACCAAAGGGAGCAGAGGGCACACAGGGGCAGTGCATGAACCATGAGAGGTCTAAAAGGCTGGGCTAAAGAGCAAGAAGGGCAGATGCTTGCAGCCTTCTGAGGTGGGGTGATGTTTCTCTGTATGGGCAGACACCTGAAGCCTTCTGATGTGGTAAGGTGTTACTCTGTATGGGTTGAAGCTTTCTGAAATTGTATGGTGATACTCTGTGTCATGGCTGTCTCAACTGTGACCTGTGCTGTGGCATATGCTGCGACAAGGAGCAATCTTTTTCTGGTAGTGTTTGCTTAGAAAAGGAGAAAAAAGAGGGAATGGTGAAAAAACAGGTATCAAGTGTTCTCATTTGCCTGGAAAATGCACTAGTGCTTTTTTGGAATTGCCTCCTCATTTGTTATGAAACTCTAAAATTTTTAATTTTAGTTCAGTTTCATGACTAATCACAGTTTGATAAATATGGAAATTTGTAAGTGTGGGGGAATTGATGTGCAGTAGTTTTTGTTCTTTCCCCGTTCAGTCTGAAGATCTGCATGTTGATGTATTTATTTTGAATTAGTGTTTATTTCAGTAAGCTGAGGGATTTGTTATGATTATTATGAAAAGGCCTGGTATATATGTAAATGAAATGCAGAGAAGTCGGAGAAAGGAACTAATTTGCTATTGGAATTTGAGGATAAGTTATCTTGATCAAAGCTTCTAGATAAATATTATTCCACATAGCAAACCTGTTTCTTCTTTGTCTTAATGAATTCTTGTATTGTAAATTTGTGTAAGGAAAATTGATTTTGAACATCAACATTAGTTTAGTCAGTCAATTTATATGTTACTGGAATATTTTCAGTTACAAGCAGGGTAACAAATGTCCACCTTATTTTTAAGGAATTTAGGGAAACAATATTCTTGTCCATGTGTGATGACCGGGTAAAGATCTGGGTTTTAAAGTGCAACTAATTTTTATTTCAATTTATTTTGCTTGCAAGGATTTTACTTACCTAAACTGCATAGAAATGTGGTTTTAGGAGACTTGGTTCTTTAGATATAATACAGAGAAAGTGCTTCTTTTTTTGTTTGAAGAAAACTTGTTTTAATGTGAGTTACTTTGATACTTGCAGTGTAAACAACACACAGTGGGATCAGTTATCAAAAAGGTGACTTTCTAATGCAAGTTAAAGGCTGAAATGATGAATTTCACATCTGTTAAATAGACTTAATTTCTGGTGACATTATAAACTGAAAAGGGCAACAAGCTCCTTCTTCATCACACACACATCTCTCCAAACAGATTATAATTTAGAATGTGCTCAGAATTGAAGGTAAAACTGCTGAATGGTCTGAAGAATGCAAGCTACCCTGTAAGGGGAATATTTGCTGACTTTTTAGGATTTTGGCTTATTTTTTTGACATATATTGCTGGATGCAGTTTTATGGTTATAGAGATGGGCTCTTGGAGTAGATACTTGGTATCAGTAAATATCTATAGCAACCTGCATTATATGACACCTGATAAGAGTCAATCTCATGTTCTGATATGTTAATCCAGCATGTGGTTGAAGGATATGAACATGAAAAATATATATTAATCATAATTTATGATAAAAATATGTCCTGTGAAGGACACAGTCAAATGTCTTACATCAGGATGGGCTGTGGAGTTATTGCCAGTGTACACTCTGAAGGAAGCATTGACAAGTTATAGCTGAATCCATTACATTTATACATCTGTTACCAAGGTGCAAGAAAAAATTTGCAGAATCAAGTTTGTAATGCAGCTTTTCTGTGGATGCTGCACAATGAAATACCTGCAGGTTTGAAGCATTCTGTAACAACTACTTTGCAACAGGACTTCCTAGAGCTGTATGATTTCTTTTCATGCCCCATTTGTTTCACAGATACATTCTTAGTCCTTTTCCCTCCAAACCCCTTTTCTCCCTTCAAGGTAGTGTGGTCATGAATCTACTCTTTGTACTTATCTGATGAGTCTGTTATAGTACTCATCTAATAATTTCCCTTTCTTTTTATTGCTTGTGAATGATGAGATATATTCTAAATTTACAGCTAAAATTAATCTGGAAGATTGTTTTTATAGCTGATTATTTTTATATCCACTTCTGAATTATAATTAATGTGCTACTAGTTAAAATGCTTTGTCATGGATACACTTCCAAGTCTTTCATTTAGTGATATTTTCAGAGACATTACAATTGTTCCAAAGCTTTCTAGCAGAAAAATACACTTATGGAATAGGCCTAGGCCATTTGTTTATCTTGTGGCTTTTGTAATCTTTACCAGCTCTGGTCTACATTTTCAGAGAAGTTTTTTCTCTTCCAAAAAGACACTGTTTGTTTTATGTAATAGCCAGCTCTAGACTCTGAACCACTGCAAATTAGCAAGGTGGCATGTGCAGAACCACCACATGTCCTCCTCAGTGTGTTCCTCTCTGAACCTGAGGAAACAGGTCAGGAAAACATGGCTGTAAAGGCACCACACCTCGACCCTTTCAGAACTGCATACCTGAGAAGCATAACAAGAATTTATGGTGTAAATGTTCTTTTAAAAACACTTCTACTAAATAAAAATACACTGCAGAGTCAGAGCTAAGAAAAGGACAGAAAGAAGTACTCAACTTACAGAGGCTGACTTGTTTTACAGCATTGTTATTTTGTAGTCCTTCCACTTCATCCTGGCAATTTTCTTCTGAGTTATAACTCTCCATTCTCACAATTCCTTCTGTAAATACCATAATTGACTACCATTCAGAAAAGTGTGATTTCTTCTTGACTTATGTACTAAAGGGCTCAGTCATGGGCCTTGCTCTGATACAAAACTGACTTCAAGCTGCTTTGATGATTGCAGCACAATCCCAACATTTTGAAAACAAGGATTCAACAATGTTCTAATATCACTTACAGGAATGTGCTGAGATCTTTGTGCTTTTTGAGAGAGGGAATATCACCAATGGGAAAATCTGAGGGGCCAAATCTTTCACATGGCAATACTTTGATAATTTCTTCCTTGCGTTTTTTTTTCTTCTCCTGAGGTTGTTAGTTCTGTCTTTTACCTTACACTTGTGTCCTATACATTTTAATTAAAATCCTTTTCCCGGAATAGAAGGGAAATGATAAGTATGAAATTTTAATGAAATGCTTATTTTAATGAAATATTTATACTTTTTCATTCTAGTAAACATTTTTCATTGTCATTTTGGGACAGCAGGTGCTCAAAGGGCTTTTGTTTTGTGTTTTCAATGAAAGTTTGATGTTATTTGATGTAAATATCTTCTGACAAGCTAAGGGTATCACTGGGTCATAGCAAAGGTAGTCACCCAGAGGACAGATTCACTGAGGTATGCTGTCAGACTCATTTTCCATGCAGCCAGTCATTTAATAGGCAAGATGGTATCACTCCTGTTTAATAAAATGAGATTTACATTGGAGAACCCACAAAGAACCTTGCAGAGTTTGACATTTACTGTTAGACAAAGAGAAGAGTGATGCAGTTTCTAATGACTGTGTTGTCACCAGGTGTCTAAGAATCAAACATTATAGCAACAGGTTTTTTTGCTCAGTCCTAATGATTCTGTTTCAACAGTGAATTGATGGGCAAAACAGAAGCTAATGTCCTGTTCAGGTGTACCTTTAGTCCCACAGAGCTTATTTCTAAGAAAATCTCTGTTTTCTCAGTACTTTGTAGCCCATTTTAAGTATCCACTTACATGTCTAGGAGAAGCAAGAGGGTTTTGATGTAGAATGCAGTGTGACAAAAGAGTACAGAGGGCCAGGTGATGGGAAGATTGAGGTGTAGTAGCCAGTCCCATGCCTTCAGTTCCATCCTCGTGGTTTATGAATAGAAGGACCTTCACACTATTTGTCCTGTATATTACCATAAAAAAAAGGTGAAAATTGACCAAGGCAGAGAATTTCTGTCCACATTGTACTGGCTTGCAAGCAGTATGTTTTATGTTTTGAGTTGGTGCCATCCTTGGAGGCACACTGGAGTTTGTCACACATGAGGACTGCAGCATGTGTTTGCAGTAACAGACCCTCAGAGCTGCTGAGACAGAATCTGTTTTGTATAAGCAGCCCTGCTAGTGAGGTCTCTCTCCTTCAGGCAGGTCTGGTGCTTGGCTCTCTAAGCACTAAGTGTGATTCTATCATTTATCTGTCTTTGCTGGCTCTTGGAACCTGCCATGCCTTCTACCATCTCGGCAGCCTCAGCTTTCCTGCAGTTGCTCTCCATAGCACCCAACAGTAAGAGAAGGGATTGCTGAGTGAAGATAGACAGAAAATTAATCTTCTGTGGGATTTTTCATGTTCAGTAAGAAAGAAAACTATGGAACATTGAGCCAGTGTGGCTCCAAAATGGAAAGTCACAGAGTACTGTGATCAAAAGAAGGGTTGCTGCTCTGATCAGGAATAAATAAATGGGGCAGATGCTTCTGTTGGACCAAAGCAGAGGTAAGACCTGTATCATCTAAGACATTTTCTTCTTGAAAGCATTGGATTTCTTCTGATCCAGAACAAAGTGTGAAGTTCTGGGTTCTTACTCAGTCCTCTCTTTAGCAAATACTCATCCAAGCTAGCGCCTGAACTGAAGTCTTCGGCCATGAGATTGCTCTCAAATTCTCACAAAATGCATTGCTTTTTCTTTCTCATCATATCATGTCATATCATATCATGGCAGTGGAAACATCAATGCCATTTAATGAACTGTAATGGCAGCTCATTGGTTCCAGGCAATAACTTTTTATTTAGCTCTATAATGCAAAGATTAATATTAGAATGATAACTTCATCTGATTATTATTTTTAAGCTGTCCCAATTTTATGGACATTGTATGACTAAATTGTATTTGTTCTTCTTCCCCTTGCAAGCACAGTTTCCCTAATATTAAATCTTCAAACATCCTGCATCCTTTCTATCAGGGTGTGCTGTTGCTGAGCAACACCAGATTTGCTCTTTAAAATTATCCAGGTTTCTTTAGCCAGCTTTGTGAGTTGGTGCAGCAGGGAAGCAGTAATATGTCTAAATGCTTTAAAAATATACATACTTTTAATTCAAGCTATTTATTAATGTTTCTTGTCTTTGGGCCATCATACATGGCCCATAGATATGTGGCTGTATGTTTAAAACAGTACAATTTCACATAGTTTTTTAATTCCGCTATGAGGATTTTTGTAATTATATAACTATACTTGTATAACATACATTAACTCTTTATACATAGGTGTGAGAAGAGAGAAAAATTAAAACATACATGTACTTGGGAAAGTTCTTATCAGAGACACTCTTAATTTATTTTTTTCCCCCTGAGGCATGTATATTTCAGCTTAACTGTCTAGATGGCCACAGAAGTTGACAAAATCTTTCTTTTGACTTTATAATTGAGTGTTGTAGGAGTTGTTTTCCTTTTGATTAAGTGGTATTAACTATTTCAATGCAGACCCTGATATAGGACCATGTATGTTCCAAATATTTTATTCTTTAGTGTCAGTTTTTAATGACAAAATCAAAAACTTTTGTTACTTGCTTTATTGAACTGTTCCTGTGAATATGACCATTACTAGCAAGGTGATAGAATATATGTGTAATATTTGCACATATGGCCAACATCTGACTGGGGGGGCTGCAAAGCAGGAGAGAGGCTGAGGTCTTGCTTGGTGGAAGCTCAGACTCCTGAGGACCCTGGTGAAAACTGGAAACCTCAGCAGAGGATTGTCAGTGCCTTTCAGCTCCTGTGCCATAGCACTGGAATGCTTTGGGACACAGGAACCTTGAGCACCTGAGCTGTGTACCAGGAGCTGAGTCTGTTTTGAAGCATGTTCTTCCCTGTGTTCAGCAGGAAGTAATGCTAGCCTGAGTTCAGGCTGTTAGAACAAGGCACTGAGAGAGCAAACCAGTGGCAATAAGTTTGGAAATGGAGCTGCACTTTCAGGCACAGAAAGGAAGAGACTGGGCTGCAGCTTCACACCTGCTTTCAGTGGATTTTCAGCTTGCTGTTACTAAACAGGGCAATATTTTCAGTCCCTGCCCTTCATCCTCAGCAGCATATGTTCACTGTTCTCCAGAGCTGGTGCTTGTAGAGTTTTGCAATGAGGTATATCAGGGAGCTTATTTGACTAAAAATGAATGTTGGAGGGGGTCTTGCTGGTTTGGTTTGCAGTTGCATCAGTTTCTGTGTCAGACTCACTGTGCAGCCACGGGAGAGCTAAAGCCAGGGTTAGTGAGGGAATGAGAAGGAGCAGTTTCATAGAGAGGGGAATTTAGAAGTCCCCCATTTCTCAGGCAGACTGGGTTTATGCTGGATTAAAGCAGCTGTGTAACCATGGCCACAGATCTCCTAGGATAGCTGAAGGGTTTTACAGGTGCTCTCTGTGCTGTTCTGTGAAGCTTGTAAATACCTGCTTTGCAGAGGAACAGTGCTGCAAGAACCTTGTGTGTGAACCCACAGAGGTTTATGGGATGTCTTTGCTGCTTGTGTGATATATGAAGAAGGAGTTTTGGGAAGTACTTTTGCATAAACCAACAGTGTAGCCATCAGCTGAATGTCTGAGTAGAAGAATCTTGCCTATTCTCCATCATACCTTCCTACCTATTGACTCTCTTCTTGTGTGCTCAAGTCAATTTAACGATTAGAGATCAATTTTAAATTAAAAGCAGAAGATATCCAACCCCTGGAAGATGAAAAGAAGGAGGCAGTTGAATACACATGCAGAACACAGACAGCTAGAACAAATCCTTTGGCAGCCATTGCAGAGGAGGCAAGGAAGAAAAGCACAGCAAATAATGATCTGAAAATGTTGATTACCACATTTTTAAAGCTGTGAGAGCTCCTTGAAAATGTTGACCCAAGCAATGATTACACCTAAGAGAAACAAAAGGTAATTACTTAGGAGATAATAAATCCAAGAAGGAAGGCAAAAGTAGTATCAGGGGAAAGTGTTAAAATGTTGTGCAAAGGATGAAAGGATATTTTAAGTCCAGATGTTCCTTTATGAATTTATGGGAAATGAGCCTGCATTTGAATAGTACTTTGAAAGCTCTCAAAGGAGAAAAAAAAGGGCATGTTAAAATTCTGTAATTCTAGCTGGGAGAAGTCTTTTTATTAATCAGCTCTCAGAAGGATGTTCTCAGATACAACTTGATATTTCTCTTTAAGAATCTCATTTCCAGCAATGTTTGTAAAAAGAATTGGCTGCACTTAGTTGATGTACTTGCACCACAATTTGTGACACTAACAGGCAATATCTGGATGTGCTTGTTTTGTTCTGCTCTGCATGTGGTTACTCACCTGTCTCCCATCTCTTTGCATGGATGAAAATCTCTCTCTGGACAGAGATAATTTTTGACTCTGTGTTGCTACACAGGTTGTGTGTCTGGGTCCCAGCTCTTGGCTACGAATCCTGCTTTGTGTCACAACAGGATAATGCCATTCAAATGCCACTAAACTTTGCCATGCTTCAAAGTCTTCTGGCCTCTAACCTGTGCCCAGAACAGTGAATTTCTTCTGCCATTTCTGAAGTAAGCTTGGCTGCTTTGGACTCCTGACCGTCCCTGACCCAATTTATCAAACTGAGTGACAGTAATTCCATTAAGTTGAACAGCTAGTTGGAGAAGAGAAATAGACTAAGTGAACCACATGGGCTCAAAAAGTATTAAAACAAAGAAAATAGCTCAATGTTTGTCACTAAAAAAACCCCAAACCCTAAGATTTTTTTTTAGTTAATCTCTTTATAAGGTATTAAACAAGCAGATGCTATGTGCTTTGCTGAATCATAGCAGCATGAAAGGAAAACAACAAAAAAAGGATGTAAATCTGTGCAGTGGACATGAGAAGTGACAACTGGGCATGTTCCTCAGGATGAAAGACAAAGTTAAGTATACTACCTAGGCTCTAAAATTTACAAGTCACCTTGTATTTAGTTTCCTTCTTAGTAGAGCACTGAAAGTATTTGCATGTGGCCAAAGTCTCTGGTAGCACCTTCCAAAAGCTGACAGTTTTCTTGCTGTCATTGGTTTACATTTTCATATTACCAGCATACAAACTCTTGAAGAAAGCCTGTGGCCAGTTAATCAACTGGAAGAGTTAGCTGAAGGTGGAGGAAAAGTGGATTTGATAAATGAGGCTGTTGTTGTTTACTCAGTAGTAAAAGGGATTCGAAGCTTCTGGCACCCTGATGCTCAGCCCTCTGCAGGTCAGAAGAGCAGCTCACCAGTTTGTGTAGTGAACTTCAGTTCTTATGAAATCAAATTACATCCACTCAGATAAGTAAACTTGTGCTTAACTTAGATCATATTGCAAAGCATTCAAGAAAACATTTTTTTCCCAATTATGTGAACATAAAGCTAGCAAAAGTCTTGAGCGGTGAAGGATATTTTAATGATATGCTTGATATTTCAAGATCTTTAATTTCAGTTTTTCAAAGTCACAAGTAGCCATGAATGCTGCACATCATTATCTAAAACAAATACTTCATGATTTCCCTAAGCACAGCCTGGAAATAATGATCAGTTGCCGCCTACAGAAGATAACAAATAACAAATACTGCACTGTAAAAAGAATGAAATTTTGCATTAAAGTGCTTACCCTATGTCTCTTTTAATTTGCACATTATTCAGATGGTATCTAACAGAGTGTTTATTTATATACCAAAAGTTAAACTCATTAAAAAGCACCACCACACAGGCAACTCAAGATGTATATTTATTTTCCAAAATCTCATTAAGCTCAGGTACTTCTTCTACATTTCCTTTCATAATAATGAAGCGCATACAGCATTTCTGCTAACACTGAACGAGGAATTTTTTAAAACAAGGTGTACAATTCTCAGAGACAAATCTGTTAGGACAAATGCATTCTGCCT
The DNA here is from genome assembly GCA_013397155.1 of Irena cyanogastra. NCBI lineage: Eukaryota > Metazoa > Chordata > Aves > Passeriformes > Irenidae > Irena > Irena cyanogastra. The sequence continues at coordinate 810,435 of VWZV01001720.1, read as the reverse complement.
CCCTTTCTACTTCTGACTTAGTGATCTTCCTTCAACACCTTGCCTGGTCGCCTTCTTCAGGTACACTTTACTACTACTACATAACTTCAAATACTAAACTATAATAGAACTGTATATTGTTAGTAATTGGAAGGGAGCATGAGAAACAATAACAAAGGCTTCAAAGTATAAAGTTTCCTCTTAATGTGGAGTGTTTTGGGGGTTTATTTAAAAACCAGCACTAGATCACAGAAAGGCAGTTTGGAATTTGTCAGTCAACTCATTTATTCCCTCAGCAACATCATTGTTTTATTACCCTGCCAGGAATGTGTGTATTTGTCCACAGGTGTCAGTAACTCCTTGGTAGTAAACCTGTACTCACAGGTACATATTCTATATATTTATAGAATATATAAACATAGAAAAATAGACAACATTCATAATAGATAAATATATATATGTATTTATTATATAAATATTAAAAACCCAGACAAACACCCCACTATCTATTAGTGATTGAAAAAATGTATGAACTTTACATAACTGACTTATCTAAATGCTTTGGCCTATCCTAAAAAGTTTCTCATTTTTCAAAGTTGTTTTCAACTGGAATGACATTTTGAATTCCTCATAGTATGAGTAATTGGACTAAAGCCTGGCAAGTATTTGTAACATTGAAAAAAAGATTAAAAAAGGTGAGGCTTCCCGTGATTCTTTTTTTCTTTTTTCCCCCCTCTTTTACCTGAAAAGTTCTGTAATTTAATACAAAGAACAACATCAAAAGAAAAAAGTTAAATCTATCCTCTCTCCTCATTTTTAGGGACTTGTTAATGTGACAGTGATATTTATTTTTGGCTTTTTGAATTCTCTGCAGATTCACCTTATGTTCATTTATGAAATAGTCTTTTGAAGAGATGTTCAAAATTGAGATGTTTAATGGAAATGTGTGATTAACACCCAAGCTTACCCGAAATGTCCTGGGAAAAAAAATCTATTGTCTGTAACTGTGATTAAAGTATCTCTGTAAGTTCTATAGCCAAGTTTGCCAACTTCTTTATAGCTCAGTCTCCACGGTGGGGGAGAGCAGGGGATTAAGGAGTGGGAGTTACACTTCTTTATTTTCATTATTGTAATAAAAGATAAGTATTGTTTAATAAGTATGTGAGGATGAATTCAGCAGTAGGGCTTGAAGACTAATGAAAACATTAACTTTATAATCTTCCTAGAATTGCCATTTCCACAATCCAAGAATATTCCACTTAATCAGAACCATCATGGCAGTTCCTGATTCTCTTTTCCCAGGAGTAGTACCACAACCTGACATCATTTCCTGAAAAGTCATGGAAAAAGTTGTCATTGTGTAACATGAATGTCCCTTCTCCTGCCCAGCCCAATATCTGTGCAGATGTGATGAAAGTAAATTATACAGAACATTGAGGCATCATAATATTAACTGAGGAGGGGCCTGTTACAGCCAGAGATGTGTCTGCTCCTTGAGATTTTACCCTGTCCCAGAATAAGGGGGGCTAAATTTTACAATGATCATCAGCCTGTGACAAGGACTTGGTGTGCAGTGCTGATAACCTCTGCTTAAAACCTGTTATTGAGTTTCTTTCTAGTGATGAAGTATTCACTGCTGAGAAACAATTCTGAGCACGATGATAAAACATTGCAGATGCCTAGTTGGGGATGCTTGTCTGTAAAGGTGGTGTTTTTTACAGCTGAATTATGTTATGCTAAAATACTCCCAGTAGACCTAATTAAAACTGGGAAGCAAGTGAACACCGTATTTGCCATCTTTATGTTCTCATGCTCTTAACCTATAGTACATGCATTTATGCTTCAATAAAATTCATTAAGAACCACATAACTCAGGGATAAATGGCAGAAATTGGATTCTGGATCATTAGATTATAAGCCCATGACAGTATTTTACAATAGTTACAATGAATTTCAGAAAATTCCTTTCTGTAACTTTGGGTTTAATCCAAAGAGTATAATAAAACACTAAATGGTATTTTATATGAACAAATATTGAGTTTTCTTCTTGTTGTTGTACATGTGAGGTACCGGCATAGAAAACCACAATAACTAGAGAATCCTTTTCTCTAGGCATTAGGGTGAACTAAAAAGAATTTCCAGAAGGGAAGTGTCCTTGTCTCTCTGCCTTCAGTGTGAATGACTGAGGGCAGTAATCATTGCTCTCCTGTTTGATTTGATATTGGCTTTCAGATTTCCAGTTTCACATCAGATCTTACTGGATCGGGACATAAAACTTTAAGTCATCATCTTTGGTTTTGCTGTATCCTCTGTACTCATTGGAGACATTTCATTCAGATCTCTTGCTGAAAGTACATAATTAATAATTACTCAATTACTCCATGTTAAAAAGAGAAGCATTTTAAAGACAGTATATCTTTGGCTAAATAGTTTTCTTAATTATTATAAGATCATCTACTCAATACCTTATTGACCTTTGAGCACATAAAATTGTCATGTTCTAATAGACAGTCTTCATTTTTCTTGATTGTTTTTCAGCTTTCTACAAGACTTCTTTATCAACAAGCTCTTTTTAATGTTGATTTAAACAGCAGCTTGTATCTTTAGTGTTTATTAGGCTTTCAAATGCCTCCCATGTGTGTCCACATGACCTGGAGCTAAGGCTGGGTCCTAGGCAGTGACCTCTAATGGTAAATGAGAGCTCACAGAACGAATTGCAGTGACTTTTCTCATTATACTTGTAATGAAACTGCCTTTTCTGTGCCTTTCTTCAGGGCCACAGGAGGCACAGGCAGAGCAGTGGTCTCCTGAGGCAGCAACCAAGAGCCCTGAGCCACTGTCAGAGCACTGCAGGCTCTTGCTGCTGCCTCCGGAGAAGCTGGTGTGCGTAACACAGTCACTGCAGGTGTGGCAGCAGAGAGCCTGTCACCCCATTTTATATCACCTCACCCTTTGAACAGTGCTAAAGAAGCCAAGTTTTGCTCCCTTTCCAGATCTGTCTGGTTTTCCCCTCCTTTTTTCCCCTACCCAGGAAAGGTGTGCCCTGGTCACTCTCCTTTCACATGTCAGGGTTTCTTGGTTGTACTGAGGAGCCCTGGGCCAGTTTTGCTGTTCCTAAAGAGGCAGTGAAAACTTTTTATAGGAGAAGATACTGTCTAGAACACAGCTGGAAAACGTGAGACAGAAAGATCTGCTTGAACATAGAGAGATGAGTTGGGAAGTAATATGATAATCTCCTTTTTTTTTTCTGGTCAAATATGGCAAAACATTTACCTTTCTGTATGCAAAAAATCATGATTAACACAAATTCAACTCTGTATCTAATGTATAGAAATCATAGCTTTGTGATTATTTTGAACCTTTCAATAGCATTTCCCTTTTGTCTTCATAATACTGGATCACATTATAAAATTGCCTATTGCTGTTGGAAGTGGGGTGATGCTGTGGTGGCAGGTCACACACAGATGTGCCACACGTGGATCCTTCAGAACCACCCCAGTGCCAGCACTAACACAGTGCTTGCTTTGCACTTGTGGGTGTAATCATCAGGTCAAGATGAGAAACATCTGTCAAGGTGGAATCTGATCAAAGTAAATGAGCACATTTCTTCCCCAATGTAATCCTGGGCTGCAGAGTTTGATTTGTTCACTTTTAGCTGTGTGGGAAACTGGAGATGGTTTAGCCAGGAAATGTCCCAGAGCCTCGAACAGGAGCTGCTCTTCAACTGCTTTGGCTGAACTTACCCTGCATCTCAGGAATGTCGTCTTTTATTTTTTGCTGAAATTCACATCTTGATTTTTCTAACAGTTGGCAGAGATTTTATTTTGCCACTTGGTGTATTACACAGATATAGGCTGCAGTTCCCAGGAACTCAAGGTTTTTTTCACACTTATTTCTAATATTACTGTAATTTTGTGTGTTTCAGGTTCTGGTTTTCTTTTTCCTCCCCCCCCCCCTCCCCCCCAACATTATGATCTGATTTGCAGTTGTAACAATAATATTAGTGTTGACACCTTCTGGTTTCATCAGTGAGATTGTCAAAATTAATCTGAAATCTCAAATATGTCCCTGACTGATTGCTTCTGTGCTGAAATCAGAAGGGGTTTATTATTCTAAATTTTCTTGCAATACTTGATCTTGACTATTTCTGGGTAAAAAATTTTGTGGAAAAAAATCTGTGATTCGAGGCTTAATTTAAAAATGGATTTCAAAGAACAGACTGTTCCTGTACACATCACTGGATAGATACACCATTGAGAACATATCAAATGCTTGTACTAATATTTAAGGCTCCTATTTTAAATATAAATAAATAATCAAGGTTCATTGGGAACTGGTAATTAGTAGACTGAAGAACTTCACCAAAATAGCCAAATTTCCATAGTGGATTTTTTCTGTAGTAAGAATAACAATGTTGCAGAGACTTACTAAAACAGCCAAAGGAGAAGGTAACAGAGTTTGGAAATCTTCCAAAATCTATTCCTTGGTGAAGTCAGAAAATATAATATTTTAAGATTTGTATGATGGCAGAGAGTAGATTAAAAGTGTGCAGAGAGATCATGAAAAATTTATTTTATTATTCTTTACCGGTAGAGTGTTTTATTTTGTCAAAATTGCAAACTTCAGGTTAAAGTTATCAACTGAGATTTAACTTAAGGAAGCACAAGCTGTGCTATTTGGGCACCTTGTGCTCAGTATAAGCATATTAACTAGAGTCATTATCCTAGAGTTTTCTAATCTGCACTAATTGGATCATTTGGAGATAGACTTAAAATTACTTGATATAATAATTACCTCTCCCAAATATATTTTTTTCATGTGAACTACTGGAAGATTTAATTTAACAAATAAACACTTAGTGACAATTCCCCAATACATTAAAAAAATCCAATTACTGTTTCATAATCCTGTAAAAAATTGCAAGAGGTTAGGTTGTCAGGAAACTTCAGTGGAGTTTCAACTTTAATGTGAGCAATTACATTGAGTGCTCTTATATAGTCAGTAAAAGAAGATACAAATATTTACTGTTGCTCAGCTATTGTAAAGCAGCTCTTTATAATTTACTATTCTTTTTTGCCTGCGTGTTTCTATCTTTTTATATAGCATATGTGGGAATCAGGTATAAATAAAATGTTATAGGATATAGAGGATATAGGTAATACATGTGTTTCTGTGGTGCTGTTTCCATCAGTTTGTATGTAATATTTCCTGCTCTCTGGTGGACTTTAGAACTTGGAATGAACTGTTTATACTTTGCCTTTAAAATCCAGTGTGATACATGGTGGTATGGAGAATAATAACCTAGTTTAATTTAAAAATTTTGGTTCAAAATCTTTTGTAGATGTGACAAATACAGATATATATACATACTCCAGATTTGTGTATTTATGTCTCTGCAAATTATCTGCAAATCAGGAGTGATTATGTTTTAACAAGGCACAAACAGCTAATAATATAATAACACATTTCATCTGTGTTCTGAAATTAAAATCAATGAACAATTGGAAGCTAATAACTGGGTAGTGTATTTGGAACTTCATAATGATTTGGGCTTCTCTGCAGTCTTCCTGGGGACACCTGTGTGTGTGTTCAGCAGTGACAGAATGAAAAGACAAAAAGTGCTAAGGATTAAACTCTACAAACTAATATACAGCAATAATAAAAATATTGTAAGTGACCTGACCTTTGAGGTGCAATTACACTAACTGTGGTGGATTATTAAAATTTCCTGTATGGTTCTATCAACCCAGCTTAAAAGTGGGCACTGGGAAGAGCAAACAGAAAAACAGTGCCATGCATGGGTGTAGGCACAGGTGCACACAGAAATTGCTGCCTGCTTGCATCTTGCCTCTGTGGTGCCACAAGCCTTGTTCTGTGAGAGCTCAGAACTTGAAAAACAAAAACCTCACCCAGTTAACAATAAATACTTTTCCAAAGCTGTTTTGGGGAGCTGCCACCCATCACAATGAGGTGGAAGCAGAGTCTGTTTGATAACTGCAGTGGCCTATCCAGGTAAAACCCTGGAGCAGTCCAGGAGCCAGCTGAATCCCTGTGCCAGGTGTGGAGCTCTGTGTACAATGGTGGAGCACAGCCTCAGTGTTGAGAATGTCTCCTGTATATCTGTTCTCTAAATACTGGAAGAACTTCTACGCATATCCTTGATTTTATGGTAGTTTATGATGTCCTGTTAAGATTTTATAATGTGGAACTTGAATTTTTACAGAACGTATCTTCTAAAAGAAAGCCTTAAAAATCACTAAGAAATGTGACTTGAAAAGTGTGCATGTAGTCATTGAATTATACAGCACCCAGAGACACAAATCAGTCATACAAGATTATTTAGGCAACATGACTTAAGTTTTTAGATTCTTGAATTTGAAAGTCTATATTGCAAGCATGAATATGCACTATTTAAAGGACAGAGAAAATCTGTGATGAAATTTTTTGTGGCTTGTACCTTGAACCACAGATTTTGTAGGGAGAACATACTTTTTATATGAAAGGAAACAGTTCAAATTTAGGGCAATAATCACTTGGAAGCTTGAAGAGTCTAGATACAATGAAATTCTACAATTAACCTTAAAATCTATTTCTATAGAGCTGCAGATTAATCAGTTTTATCTCAATCAACCATGAACAAGAAATTCCATGCATTGAACAAAAGAATAGCAGATTTCAGCATAGCAATAAATTGGATTCTTAGTGTATCTGTAATAGGAAATTTAATCCTGTAATTCTTCTGTGTCACTAACTTGACTCTAGGTCATGGTAAATGATCCCCAAAAGTTCTTAATCTATTCAAAACCCATATCAGATAACATGGATGTACATTTCTTGTTTGACAAGTGTGTGTTATTTAGAAACACCCTTTGTTGTATGATGTAAGCATCATAGTAGCTGATAATAGCATCCTAAGTCACTGATAGGTTGTAAGCTCTATTAAATCTGTCAAAAGCACTCTGAGACAGATTTTTAAATTTGTTTTAATTTGTACACCCTTCAGAATTTCAGCTGGAACTGGAAAAGGAGCTTGATTTGCTGTATTGTGGGAACAGAACACATAGTAATCCAAGTAGACTAAAACCTACAAAGACAAAACAGGGAAAAGATTTTTAAAAAAAGTAATTTCTAGGAAACTATTGAGGATGGGAAGTTTAAAATACATGCAGTCAATAACTGCTTTTTATATAACATAGCTGTGAGATTTTATTGAGTTTGGATGGGGCACATTTAAGGGTTAACACTGTTCAGCACATGGTGTCCACTGTGGCTCTGAAGTCAAGCGAGTATGAATTTGTACATCTCATGCTGAAGGATAAGTGTGATGTGATGGTTTTACTGCCTTTCTTCTTGAAACAACCAGGTTTATTTGAAATGTGTGGGCTGTTGTGCTCACAGCAGCTCCTTTCCTCTCTTCATGCTTAGCTGCCATTAACGTTAACTGCAGGTATGCACAGAGAAAGGAAATTAAATGTCTTAATTTTCTTGCATCTGGTAGACAGCTGCACTTCAAAAGCACACCATAGAGGAGAGTGAGGATAGAGCAGCACTTCCTTTTATCTCCTGGTCCCTGCTGTAATAAATACAGGGTAGGGAATGAAGTATTACAATATCCAACTACTGCTGAAGATTTTACAACTAAACCCCTGGACAGCATGGTTGAGAGGAATTAGCAAATTACTGTTCAAGACTCACTGTGGACAAATTCAAATAGTACATGGCAGCTTGGGAACATCCCAATAATACAATTGGACCGAGTTAATGTGGGAAAAGATGTTCTTTTTCCAGTCTGTGCATATTTATGGTTAATTCATGGCATTCCTATTTTTTTTTTCTTGAAAGTGAGACAGCAGCATCATTTTCCTCAACCACCTCTGCACCCAAGAATCTAAAATTAGCTCGGTGTTATTAAGCATTGCCTGTGACAGGATCAGACTCAGCACCAGTGATCAGGGCTGCTGGCTCACAGGGAAAACAGGTTAAGGAGGGAGTTGTTGATGTTATAAAGTGTGACTGAGCTGCCCACAGCTGGCTCAGACACTCTCTGTGTGTGTAGCCACACAAACACACGTTCAGTGACCAAACACCTGATGCAGATGACAATACAAGGAGTTACCAGGGCATTCTAGGACCCACTCAAGTGAGAGTTTCCTGCTCTGTTGGGGATGCAATGTTTTGCCTTGGGTGCATTTTCATGATCAGACTGAGGTGATTTATGATGAATGGCCACTGATCTCCCATTCCTCAGCCTGCCCAGGGCAGAAGGTGGGACAGCCCATTTTGGTGACAGTGCAGTTCTAGACTGGATTAAACTGGTTATGAAACCACATCCTTACACAGCAATGTCAGTGTAATAGGAATGTAGACAACAATTACATTGTCATATGAATGAGCAGATTATTTTCTTCAATAAAAATACTAAATTTTTTATCCTAACACAGGTCTTTCCATGTCCTGCAACTTGCCATTCACCATAGTGCAGCTGCAGCAATATTTCTAGCATCCTAACATCCATTATGTATCGATGTATGACAAAACTTGTCTTTTACCCAAAAGTCTTCACTATCTGATCAAGAAAAAATAAGCTCCAGCCTCAACTATTCCTTTTCTTTCAGCTCTTTATTCAGATTAATTTGTGCAAATTCCCTCACAGAATCCCTAACTGCTTCTAAATTTTTCCATCTGTGGACACAATTTTCTTTCATTTTTGTTTGCAATGGAGAGCTCATCTTGGTGTATGCATTTTCAACACATCCAAATAATAATCTTTGTTTTTCAGTTTCTGTATAGTTTTGAAGAATTGCCAATTTACAAGTGGTCAGCCAGACAGTAATTGGTGTGTGCTCTCTAGTAGACTGTGATAATTTTTTGTAATTTTACTATGTGAAGATTATTCTAAAAGAGAAAGTGGGCACTGACAATTCCTCAGAGTAGTATGTGGTTATTTTTGCTTTGGACTCAAATAGGCTGGTCCCTAGCCACAGTGGCAGATATATCATCTGAGTTATGTAATGAATTTGTCACTTTTAATTCTATTTGGGACGATTTAAAGAATTCAGGGCTTTATGATTTGGGACTCAGTCAGTACACAGTGTTCGTTCTGCACCGAGGGAGGAATAAAAGGTCTTGTTTTATGTCTTGGCTGGTTGTCCTGCCTGTGATAGTTTTCTGTCTGCCAGTGTGTGCGTTTTCCTTTGCTAGAATTATGGATGACAAAAGAGAACCACAAGTAGCAAATTGCCAAATGACAGCTTGACTTTAAAGACCAGAACTGACCATGAATGAAGTGAAAACTCTTTCAACAAGTGTAAACACCTAATTCTTTGCTCACATGAGTGTCAATCAGAATAACTTCTGTGAGCCTGCAGTGATTCAGCTCAAAATAAAAGATGTGCAGCGGGGGGTAATCTCAAGAACTAAATTTAAACAGAAGTACAGCCCAGACATGTCTTGTTCCATTTGAAAGATGGGATTCTTAGTGCATCTAAGCTGGCTGTGCAAAATCCAATTACTATTAAATAAATGTTTAAGGTAGCAATTCTGCTGAAGCCAGTTTGAACATCTTTGAAGCAGATCTTAGCTAACTTCTCTTGCTTTTCCTTGGTTGCATTGTTATTGTCCCATCTTGTGCTCTGCATAGCTTGAGAATCACAGTCAGCTGACAAAAATTCCTGCTATAAACAGAAAACCTTTTTTCACTCAGCTTCCAGAGAGCATAGTGCTTCACTGAAGCAAGGGAGACCTTCCCAAAGAACAGGGCACTGCAGAGATCAAGGGTATAATTGCTTGGCAGCTGAGCACCTGAAAGTTCCTACAGGGCCTTTGAATGCCTTAGCATAAGGCGGGGTAAAACATAGGTCATGTTTACAGGGTGCTATTATTCCTCTGTAATGATGCCAGTGTACCTCTGCTTTCCTGTGGGAATGCTCTGTTCCAGAATAATCCTTTAAATCCTTTATTTGAAAATAGAATGCCTACAGAAAGGAGAAACATGACAATACCTTGGGTGTTCATCTGCAGTTCTCCTGGGTCAATATAGCCATGCAGGCAAGATTTTATCACAGTGTGGAAAAACCAGAAGGGTTTCTCTGTTTTGAACTGATATATCTCAATCTTACAAAGATTTCCTCCCCATGTTAGAGTATGTGATGTAGTAGGCAACACTCTTTTAAAAACATTCTCTCACATGCCTAATGTTATTTTTTAAAAAAAAATCTCATGTACAAAACAAAGCTACACCATTACAGCTGCTGTCTCATCTCCTTTATATCTCTCAAAAATTCTTTTCAGCCTTGATGCATCTTCTGGGTATTCAGATGCAGCTGGTGAGCTTTGACTGTCCTATTCATTTTTTGTCTTCTTTTACCTCATATGATCACTTAATTCTCAGTGCCAGCTATTTGTAATCCACCCTTAGAAAGAAACAAAGCCTAACAGAACAAGAAGCATTTTCTAGCAAATATATCCAACTTTTCATGCTGTTCACCTGCCTGCATCTCATCACCTTGTACCTGTTTCTCTGTTCACTTGCTTCACACTAAAACCTTGTGAGGCAAGACTGGGTTTTATTCTGTGTTTGCATAGCAAAGGGGTGGTTTTTCCTCATGCTCCAACTACTGCTAGCATATGTATTTTCACAATAGTAATGAAGAAAGAAGAAAAAATTCAGTTAAAAGGAATGGCGGTAGAGATGCAGGATTCAGACAGAATGAAAGTAGGAAGATGGAAGAATATGCTGGACTTCCCAAAACTCCAGTTATATAACTTCATATAAATTTCAGGGGAGTGTGAATTTATGTCCATATCATTATCAGATCATTCTACTTTATTATTCACTTTTAATTAAAAAAAAAAAAAAGAAAAGCTCCTGAAGAGTGTTTATCCCTGCAGAGTTCTTCCAATAAAATGAAAGGCAACAGCTTTTCAGTATTCTGCATCTCTCAGGTCTACACAGGTCAGAAAAGGAAAAAAGGGATGGAGTAAAACTGTCTGATCTCATTTTACACTCAGGCCTGATCAAGATTTTATGTAAGATGATCAGTGTCAGTAATCCTACACAAATGTAATAAAGAGTTTTAAAAGGTGTGATAAACTGAATTTTTAATTTATGTTTGTCAAATAGCAGCTCTGAATTACTAAGAACTCTCCCCTGACATTCACTAAAACTGGATTAAAATATAAGTAAAGCAAGTAGAAACTAAAATAAAAATATTGATTATTGCAGTGGCTTGGGACAAAACACAGTTCTTTGAAAGAGATCAAAGCTGCTGTAAGGTTGTAACTTGCTCTGGCCAGGAAGAGGTGAGCAATTTTAATTTTCCTTTGGCTTAAGAAAACACATTGAGCAGACCATTTAAATCAGAGGAATTCATCTGATCCCAGCACTCCTTGTTATCCCTTATGAAATTGTAAAAGAAGGGAAAGAATAATGAAACATTTTCAGTATGTTTGCCAGTGTCATTCATGCCCTCTCCAGGAGGGAAGTGCCACAGAAATCAGGAAGCTCTTCTGCTGATCCCATCATTCTTTGGAGGCTGGAGGTAAAAGTCACTGGCCATGGCTGGCAAGATTTCCAGAAACTTCACTGAGTCATTGATAGGGGTTAAGAAGAAAAAAAGAGCATAAAACTAATTACGTAAGAATTCTGTCACCATTCACTAAACTGAGCAAGTAATAGCAGTCTTTCAGTTGAATTTCATTAAATTTTGGATGTGGTCTTAATAAAACATAGTGCTTCATGGGGCTATCACAAAGCACTTAACTAGATCTGTCTTTGGAAGGATGTTTATATTGCTTAAATACACTACTGACAGAAATACTGACTGAATTACAGCTGGCTTAAGTGAAAACTTTCCTGCCCCTTATCTCTTTCCTCGTGGAATCATTTTACAACCTTAAGTGAAAAATTAATCTCTAAGATTTTGAAACTTCTTATAAATTTTAGTGAGGCATTATATCCCTGTCAAATTCCACTGAGAATTTGAAAGGCCAGTTACAAATGTGAAATTCTCTGGCAAAATCAATAGTTCACGAAACGCCTTCTACGGAGTCCAATGATATTTCATTGAAACCTCATTGTTTCATTCTGCTTGGAAATCTTTGGTTAATTAATGGAGCAAAACTATTTTTCAACATTCATTGTCTCTCTCTGGTAGCTGCAACCCATGACAGAAACCATGGAGCTCCAAGGCAGGAATAATGGCATGAAATTCCATTGAAATCCATGGAATTCTCTCATGCTGGCTCTCCAGCCACAGGCTTCAAGTAGCTTTGAAAGCCATTATGGTCCTTAAAGCTTTTTCTTCCATAGGAGCCAGGTCCTACTCCTGGCAAATCTAATTTAAGTTTTTTACATGTTCCTCTGAAATATTTTACTGGCCATTTTAGGTCAGTTCTTCTGGATGCTAGGTTCTGAACCAGCTACTTAAATCCTTATATTTTTCTTATGGAAAATTTATTTCTTTTTATGTAACTTTTCATTGTTACGGCTGGAGAAGTCAGCAGGGAAGTAGAATTTTGCAACTGTTCTTCAGATTTCACAGATGTTGATTTGCCCAGAATTGAAGCAATGAAAAGCGTCTGCAGAACCAGGTGTCCTAGCTGAAAAGGAATATAATAGAACATAAAATACAGAAAACTCAGCTGTGTTATACTGCATCTTGGAAAAGCAGGCAGTAAAAACCTATTCTAAGAGACATTTAGAAAATCTGATTAAAAGTTATTTAATTTATTTAATTTTCATCCAGTGACAAAATACAGTTATACCTGAGTATGACTGTCTCTGCTGTGATACTTTCTGTGAAAATAGTCATGGATTGACTTGATCTCTGGTATGATTATAAGGTATTAAACTGTCAAATATGCTTAGCACACACACACAAAGACAGGAGGTCATTTGTGGCAGCAAAGCTTTAGAACAGGCAGTCTTCTGCAAGTGGTTGCTGTTTCATGAGTGATAGTTGTCACTTCAATAGCTCTTCTGTTGTCAAGACTTTTGGTTGAAGCATGTGAAGCAATTCCTCGCTGGGCTCAGTGCTGTTATTGACTGGGGGATGGAGTGAACGTGCTGTTGCTGGGAAACTGAGAGGGAGAGGCAGAAGTAAAACATGGCAGGTGGAAGCAGCATGTGCAAACGTGGAAATGGTGGTGCTTCCTTCCAGTCTGAACAAGGTGTCTTTGGTTTTTTATTAACGTGTACCAGTTGTAGCAGTTTTGCACAGGTTGAGGAAGGAGGTGCTTGGCTGTCGTTGGGGAGTTATGGTGTGGACAAAGCACAATGAGGTGTGATTTCAAGTAAAATGTTCCATTACTGGTAGAATGTTAGGGGACAAAATGTTATACATGCTTCAAGAACAAGAGAACTATCTAAATAGTGATTTTATATTTTCTCTGCTTATTTTGGGTAAAGATGTACCCATTTAGTGGACTGTGGGGTAGCAGAAGAACCAAAAATCCCCAAACAAGCCAAAAAAGGACAGAATAACTTGGGGTGAAATATCTCAGTTTTGAATCAGAGGATTGTCAAGAAAATGCCACGACTATCATTCCAAACAGAGGTCTACAGATGCTACTATGCATAAATTAAAAAATAAGGGAAATATAAAGAAGAAGGATAGAAAGCATATTGGAAACTATTTATGTTCTCAAGAGCAGGGCATAGTGTTGGTGCATCATGTTCATCCCGATGGAGCAAACATTTTTAAAAAGGAGATGGTAGGAGATAAAAATGACAAGAATTTTTACTTAGAATAAATGTGTACATGATGGCTGGCATCTTGGTGTGAACTAAATCACGTTGTCCAGAATGAAAAAATTTAGATAAATTTGCCTCAGAGACTAAAAGACCCTGAATTAGGCTGTAGGATTTATGTCTTCTACAAGCTGGACACCAAGGGAAACATTTAATCCATATTCCTCAATGGCAGAACCCAATAAAATGACAAATAACATTTTTGGATTAGAGCCAGCTGAGTTTTCTTCTCATGCCCCCAACTAATGTAGGATCTACAGGGAGTATGTTAAACCTAGAAGTCAATAAATTTCTTACTTGATTTGGAATAAAACCGGCAGGGAACCGTAGGAGTATGAACTTTAATTTTAGATATCCATTCCAAAGATAAAAAGCTTTTTGTCTTCCAGAGGACAAACTGACCTAGGATGTTACAGAAATCTGGGTTTTTTTGGTTTTGTTTTTTTTTTTTTGGTACTCACATAATGGGAAACGAGAAGTTCCTTTTTTCAGTGGTGGAGATTACAGAGAAAGAGCTAAGGACCTTCACATGGGAAGGAATATGTTAGAGCAATTTAAATATAGCACGACTTTCTTCATGTGCTGTCAAGGAGGCAGGCTGTTGTTTTTTGTCTTCTGAGGATGAAGAGGTAGTAGGGGGTAATCTGGGTGCTGTAGCTCATGGCTACAGTCAGATGATCTGAGACAGTATTTATGCCAATGTAAAAATATAGTAATATACAAGGGCTGTACATTGAACCAAGCAATTAATACTGGAAATCAAAGATATGACACTGAAACTGCTGTAAAATAGTTTCCCAAATTAATATGTGCATCAAATAACCAAGAGTATACTTCTAGGTACAGTTTTAGGTAATATTGGAGGTACAATTGACTGTATAATAAAGCAAGGATCATAGCCTAAATTGATTTGGGATTAAAACAAAAATGAAAGGGAGGAGAGTGCTGCCAAGAAGTTAAACATGGAAAAGGAGAAATGTGCCCTGGAATCATGCTGTGTTTTATACTGCAGAGCTTTATTAGAAGGAAATATTTCATTGATGAAGTTTGGGGCAGAGAAATAGTGAAATGTGCCAAAGATGACTACAATAGGTAATAACACCCAGAGAATAAAGGCAAAACCCTTCCTTGTGGAAAGCAATGATATTTTGCCGTTGATAGAGTAGGATCAACATCTTCCAAAAGAAGTCACAAGTGGGATATCACAATGAGACATGTCCAGATTAAATGCACTGAGGATATTTACATTTGGATACCAAAACTTCTTTAAAAAAATTAATTGTTAAACCTGACCCACTGAATATAAATTAAGAAAGGAATTGCTGGCCATACAAAGTTGCTCAGTCCTTGTTCTGCCAACCTTATTCTGAAGTAAAATCAATAGGACTCTTCAAAGGGCAAGGTACTGCTCACTATAATGCAGTGACTTGCTAAAATACATTAGAAACCATTTCTGGTTTAATTTAATTCTGGCTGGTTAATTTGTGCAAATGTTGATGACAAATAACTTAGTGAATAAAGTGTTATTTTACATACGTTTACTTGAAGTCATTCTAGTTTCCAAGCTTTGCTTTTGATGTAGAGTTTCTATGATCCCTTGGCACATCACAGCTCTGACTACAGCTCAGCCAGTGTAGGTACTCTCATTCCAACCTTCCAAACACTAAGAATAACTGCAAAACAAGTCAATGTCCAAAATTCAGGAAACCTTTTGGGGTCATATGTATGAGTGATGCCCAGCATATGTATTGCAAGCTTTCAGCATGTTGGAAATGCTAATACATTTTAAATATATTCCATCAGATGCAGCCAAGACATGCCTATGAGCACGGAATGATGCAAAAGGAAGGATGTGCCAATTAAAGCTAGTAGCAAGTCACTTCAGTGTAGGCAGAGTGCTACTTTCTTCCAGGTGAAAATCCAGCTGAATGACATCTCCACAAGTCATCTGCTCGTTACAGAGCATGGCAGGAGGAAATCTGGCTTGTGTTACGCTTTTCTGGCAAAATGTCTGCAGAAAGTGAATCAAAGCAGCATAGGCAAGAATTAATGGAAAACCTCTGAGTTTCCTTTGCTTTGGCTTCTGGAACAGGCCAGCCTTGAGCCATGTCAAGGGAAGCCCATCAGAAATTTTGGTGACACATGAGGGGATATAATGCCGTGGTACAACCTTTTGGTGCCATCCAGCACCAAAAGAAAAAAAGAAATTTAAATAAATTCTTCCACTAGGAGCTGCAGTGCCAGGTTCATTGCTGTGTGTCCCCCCTTCCCCATGCCCTGTGGTGCTGGACACATGTGGCTGGCAGATAAAGGATACATGGGAGCAGAGAGTGGGAGAGTGGCAGCAGGGCTGGAGCCCGGAGTTGCCCTAGGTAAGGGAGAACCTTGGTGTGAGGCTCACATCAGGTTAGCTGGCAGGTCTTGAAGGCAAAATTTTAAATTTAAATGGACAGGTATTAGAATTGCAGATATTGGCACTCTATTTTGGGAATTGAAACAATTAGTATATAACTTTACCTGACTGCTTTAGTGATGGCTGTTGTCCTTTTCAGATGGAGACAGGAAACAATTGTGAAGAACATTACAGTATTCAGCTATAGGGAATCAAAAGAATTGTCCCCAGAACCTAAGAAACCAAATAGGTTAGAGAAATTCCTGATCTTGTAGAAAGCATTTGTAAGCAGAGGAATTTTATTACCATGGTGCATAGTCTCTCAGCCTTACACTATTCTTTTGGCAGAGAATTCCACCTGGAAGCTGTTGTAGGTATAAGGTGAAAGAGGAAGTAACACTGTCTACATTTTGCAAATGGAAAATTAAAGAATAGTGCTCAATGGCTAGATTTGCCAAGTTAGTTATTTAAAATCCCCTGGAGTCGGATGTCCAGATGCCCATAAAAACCTTGCCCTGAGCGACGTGCCTAAGGTCACAGGGGAAGTCTGTGGCAGAACAGGAATTTAAATCAGCTCTCCTTACTCTCTTAAACAACATCATATTTCCTTTGAATTAAGCCATACTTTTCCAGCCACAGATTGCTGAGCTTTTCTGGTTTTATGAAGACCCCTATTCTACAGTAAAACCCATGTCCCCCTCATCTTCCTTTATGGCAAAAGCAAGACACTAAAGTGAACCTACTCATACCATCCACATTTAGATATTTAGTTCAGCTGCCTGCAATAGCACCTCTGGGTCTGCACATAATCAGGGAAGTATACTGTGAACAGAGTCAGGTAGTGAGGATGCTCTGAACTGCTCTCTCCAGACTCCACTGACTGTATTGGGCATCCATTCTACTACAGTTCATGGTAGGTAGTTGCCTAAAATGAAGAGCCATTGGAAATAGGGGAGTTCTCACCTGTCTCTAAAGGAAAGTGAAGCAGAAGGGAAAAGAGACAAAGTCCTCAAATAGGTTTTTACTCAATGTATTTTGGAGCACCTGACTTATCTGCCATACTCGCTACTCAAACAGAAGAGAAAAGAGTGAATAATTTTTAAGAACTAGATGTCACTTTGTGAAGTCAGTCTGAAAATCAATTAAATGTAAGGGCCTTGTTTATTAAATAACTTTTCTTTTATACTGTTCTTAATACTGATTAGAGAATGATTCATTTTTAAGTAAATGTAATTAACATAGTTAATTAACGAATAGAAATAATGCGGAAAACCTCAGGGAACCCCTTTTATTACTACAAAGGTTTTTATTCTAATATAGAAGTATATACATTTATGACAGATGGATCATTTTAGGAATTGAGCTCTTTTAACCACCTTTATGTACAGCATAGTATTCTACACCATGTACTGTACTCTAATTGGGGTAGGTGATTCAGTTAAGTGATCAGTCAGATAATTTATTTATAAAGCTGTTATCCAAACTGTGAAAAAAAAACCAACCATGAACAATTAGAGCTTTTTTAAGCTATTCCTTAAATGCTCTGTTTTTGAATGAGGACTCTGTCAAGGGAATGGTATAATTTCCTCTATTTTGTCATTGAAAGGGGCATTTTACACATAGTCCTTAGTTTTTAATAGACTATTTCTAAGCTTATTGTTGTCAATGCATTGACATCTCTGACAATTTACTCAGCCCATAATTACAGCCAGTGTGAAGAACAAGGGAGCCGCCCTGAGTGCTCATTGCAGGGCAGGAGGAGGGCAGGGCACAGGCTTATCCCCCACAATTACATGTTTCCAAAAAAGTTTCTAACAGGAATTACTCCCAGCAAATTCATACGCTGAAGTTTGATTTTTAGGAACCTGAAGTTTTACTACTGAAGAGACAGCAGAGGAAACTTCAATAGATTAGAAAACTGATTCAGTAACTCGTATTTCTGTGGGATTAGTAAGACACAGAAAAGTAGCAAAAAACCCCAAATGATCATTATCTGAGCAAAAGAGATGAATGTAAATTTTTGGGGAGATATTTGTTCCAGGCAGTAACATGCATTGCCACTGAAAAGCCACCTCTCTTCAGAGAGAACTAATGTCCCTGTTTTAAACTCTCTGACTTTCCTCAAGGGTAAGAAGCGTCCCTGCCCAGGTGGGCTGTGCTCACAGCTGGTTAGATGAAGTACCCAGTCAGTCCCATGTATGGAAACCCAGTGCTCCCTGGAGGGAGCTATCAGTATTATAATCACCCTGGGATCTGCCTTGGGAAATATTAAGGCATGAGGAGAATAGTTAATTCTATGGAAAATGTCACAGAAGAACTGAACATCAGGCTCCAGATAAAAATTCACAAAGTAAAAGGAATGTATTCAGTGTGAACAAAATCTCCCAAACTTTTAATCCTTGTGCTCCCATTTCAGAGTTAAATAATATTAGAATTCTTAATATCAGTATCAAACTTACAGGCTGTTCCATTTTTTAGTCTTAAATATCCCCCAAATACATGTTTCAATGTCTACAGTGCAAAAAACCCCCCAAACCAATAAACCAGTTACGCTTGAATTATGGCTTCAAGGAACTGTCTTGTAATTCAGTGCTCCCCACAGAGGAATCAGTGGCAGGATGAAGAGGCACACCTATGTTATGGGCATATGCCAATGCCTTGCAGATGCTTTCCCTAGGTCATGAAGAGCCTTTGGAACCCTTTGGATCCCAGGTAAAACCACACTGAGCCAGCAGCAGCCACTTCAGACAAAATGATGGCAGCAGACTCTCTGTTGTTCCAAAGCAGCATTGTGTGCCCTGCATCTGCAGGCACATTGTTTTAGGCACTTGTTCCCGATGTTTCCTCTCTGCCCTGGGTAAATTTCCAAAAGTTTAAGACCCAATATTGCCTGGAGTTTCCCTGGGGCTTTGCTCTGCAGCTGCCCTGCTTTCTAATGGTACAATCATACTCTAAACTGACAGGTGTTGCAAGCATAAGCAAGTGAGGAGAAATAATAAAAAGGGATCTAAAGAGCTCAAAAATATGTGCAGAAAGCAAAATGAGATTCAAGCTGGAGAACTGCAAGCTGATATATCTGAAGGAATTGATAAATTCAGTTCTGGCCAGCTCAATAGCAGAAATGTGAAAGGAATTTAGAGACAACCAACAGAAATGATTAAGAGGCAGGACAGTGTAACTTCTGCAGGTTGAGTAGCACAAACTGGGCACTCCCAAAGCCCTCACTCAGCACATGGAAGGTGGTCATGGCCTTCCAGAATCCAATCCTGTTCTCAACCCAATAAATGACAGAATTACTGTTCAGATGAAAGGTAATGAGGGCAGTGCAAAGGGAAGGAAGGCTGAGGGATAGGAACTGACCAAACTCAAGTGCAGGAAGCCATGGGAGACACAATGTTTCCCATGGATCAAATCTGCATCAGGACAGGCCTGAAAGAAAACTGGACATTTTATCTCTGGTTTCTTATTCCATAGGTTTTTGGGCTGCTTGTGTGTTTATTACCTAAATGTGACTTTGTTTCTAGGGCTGGAGGAATAAAGGATAATAAGTGCTCAAGTAAAAATGTGAAGGAAGTGTGGGGTTTTGAAACAGAAGCTAGAAGGTTTCCTTGCACGTTTAAAATGGCATATGTTTGTTTGGCTTTGATTCCAAGGTATTACTTGTCTGCAAAATGGTCAAAAAAGATTACAGTCGTACTTGATCTCTGATTAAAATTTACATAAATTAATTCCAATTTCTCATATTATAGTTCTCATACTATGTTTTAAAATTGTTTCATTAATCAGAGCACAATAGACAATTCTAAAATATTGTATATTTAATAATTCCCTATACTTTAAAATTGCATGTGGACAGTAAAAATGTTCAGCTGCCATAGTCACTGTGTAATTTAAAACAAAACCTTGGTGAATTGAAAGATAATGTTTTCCAGGACACCTGAGCCTCATAAGGTATTGTACTTTGAAAATTAATTTATAGCTGGTATTTTCAGTGTATATTTTTGCATCAAGTGCATTTACTTCAGAATAATTTTTTTCACTACTACTATATACTTTATTCTTGTCATTTGTTTTTGTCCCTTATTATTAAAAACCTCAGCAATTCAATATACTTTTCAACAATTCCTTTCCTAAGCACAGCAATGCAAAAGAAACTATTGCTGTCTTGTGTGTTGTGAACTACTTGAATATGTCCATGATTCCACTGTACATAGAAAATGCTTTAGACACAGGCAGCTTGATATAAATTGTGCACTCCTGGAGGATGATTTTAGGTGACTAGGAAGCTGAACATCTGTTCTGTAGGTGAACAGAATGGCAGCTAATCTCATATTGTCAGTGTGTTTATTCCCAGCCTTTTTTTGTTTGATGCTTGGCTGTGCCTCAGCGTGGATGATGCAAATGGCATCTCTGGAGAAGTAAGAGCACACAAGTATCTGAAACACGGGCAGGGCTGATTTAAAATCTTTTGCCACAAGTTGATCATGCCAGCTGTTGGGAAGTGCTCACCAGCGACCATATGTTGTGAACAAGATAAGCAATTTCTGTGCACCATCCAGGCTTTGTACTGAACAGGGAAAGCTTGTGCTTTTGAGGTAGAGCTCCTCAGGAAACGTGCTACCCCACTCCCTCTGTAACCACCTATTAGAGAGCACTGCTGCTAATAAATACCAGCAGTAATACTTAGTGAGAGATCACCGAGCCAAATAATAAAGTCACTGCATACCCTTGGGTTACAATTCCATGTCTCTGCAGGAATAATTTACCCCAGCAAGAGCTGGATGGGGCTGTGTTTGTGTTATTGTTATTTCCGCCTCACAATCGTTGTTCTCATTGTGACTGAGCCCTCAACCATTTGTTAACAATTTAGGTTTTTGTCAGAGGTGTGGCAGAGAATGTGAGTTGTTTTGGAAAAAACCAGTTGGAACAAGTTACTTTGACTGGTCTATAGAGTTAATCAAGATAACAATAAGAACAGGAGGGCAGCTCCAGCCTGTTCCTAGAGTAGTGGGAGATAGGGCCAGAGGGTCTTTGTGGAAGTTCTCTCCATGTTATTCCAGGAAGCTGGTGAGAGCTGTGTGCCCCCAGCTGTTGTTTCCCCAGCCTGCAACAACACACACTTGCTGAACAGCTTTTTCCTGCTGTTTGTGGCCCCAAGCAGACCCTTGCAGATGAGAAAATACACGGAAATTAATATTCTGTTTGCTTTTACTAAGGATTTGGGATTATAATGTGGGATGTTCTGTATTAGAGGATATCTAGCAACCTTCCCAGTATCATAATCTTTACAATAGCTTTCAACTATGCAGAGACTCTATGAACATTTTTTTCTGTTAATATTGCAGTAGGGCCAATACAGATACTGAAGAATCAGTACTCAGCTGAATGCCACTGCTAACAATTGCTGGTGACAGTGCCTTTTTTTCATTCTTCACCCATGTTTGTGTCTCCCTTGAGCTACAGGAGAACTTTCTCCAGTGAATAGGTAAAAGCAGATGCTCTGCTGAGCTGCCTTTAATCTGTCTCATGCATCCTGAAGAGGAACACTGCAATCAGTCATACAGTGCCTTCAAAGAGCTGACTGACCATAGGATTTAGTTTCAGATACTAAATTACTCTCAGAAAAGGTATAGAAGGTCTTCTTATTTGTGTGTGTTTCTGAAAGACATGCACAAAATTATCTTACATGGAATAATAGATATTGATGTGGTCTTGCAGTCCATAAAGAAGACTATGAAACCTCATGTTTTTATTTTCATAAGTGGAGAATTCCCTCTGCTCCAATAACTATTCTTTGCATTTGGTGCAAGTTTGGGACTTGTTTAATAAACAGCTCACAGAGCTGTTGAATTTTTGTATTTTGCATTCATAGCATTTCTGCCTAATTTGGGGGTAATCACCTCAGATATTCAAATGGATTAGGGAGGAAATTGCCTTTCATACAATCAAATCCATTGAAAGGGGTATTTTTACTGGAAGGGGTTGTTTTGGGGGCAGTAGTCAGACAGCAAAGCTGGATTTGTTGTATTTTGATGAGAAGGAATTGGGTTATGAAGCAGCTTGCCATTGCCTTGGAGAGGCTGAGAACATTGCAGTGCTGGACTCTGAGGAAATGTGGCTTTTCTCCTGAGACCCTGAAACAGGAGCTGAGCGAAGCTGGAAATCAACCTCCTCATGTAGGTGCTCTGCACTCCTAGAAAAAAAAATCCCCAGCAAGGGACAGGTCTAATGACAACACACTGAATCCCAGCCATGAGAAAATAATGTCCTTTTGACCTGTTATGTGCCACCCTGTGCAGCTCCATCTCATTACATTTTATTTTGAGGATTCACACAGATGCAGAACAGTTCAGAATAAGAAGCTAAAAAGGCTTGTATTAGGGATAGCTCAATAATTTTTTATATAGTTACAGAAGAAATTCCTCTCCCACCCTCCTGAAATGTGATCATTACAATAACATATATTTCAAAAGAAAGCATCTGTATCAACACCTCCTGACACAAATGAATGGAAATACTGACTTTGCCTATTATTATTATAAAGGTTGTTAGTTCTGCTAATAAAATGTTTCTTAAGCTCCACAGCTAGATGAGTTTCCTGTGGAATTGTCTAAACCCTTCCAATGCTAACTGTTTGCAATATTCAGAAAAGTATTTGCAGAACTGCTGTAGCAGAATAAGGCCACCTTTCCCAGGAAATACAGCTCCAGTTACAGTTGTATTGAAAAGAGGCCAAAGAGGCCAGAGCAGAGCACTTATAGACACATTTCCTCACCATACATGGAATGCTGAATTATTGCTGCCAGGCAGTGCTTGGGTTTAGGGCTGAATTTGCGAGGGGAAGCTGACTGCAGCAGGAGCAAAGGGCATGGAGACAGAGTCCTGCACACTTTTACCCCTCCAAACCTTTTTGTCCCACACATACAGTGCACTTTAACTGCTTGTGGGTTATTGTCTCTTTTCCAAAGCCCACAGGCTGCCTCGCCCTTCATCTTCCTGAATTCTTTACCATTTTCTGGCAGCCATCTGCTGTGTCTCAGTCGGAAATGTCTGCTCCTCTGTCTTAATTTAAAAAAAAAAAACAAACCCACAGCATTTTCTTCCAGTTCTTTTGGAGAGCAGTGCACACCCTGGGCTGCTGCTCACAGTGAGCTGTATCTTTGTCTCTGTAGCTGTAACTTTGCACAGAGAGAAAATGGGCAGATGTAAGATCAGCTTGCAGAGTAAAAAGTGGATGAGCCTCCAAACAATCTTGTATTCAAACTCAAATTGATTGCTGAACTTTCAGCTCAATTTTAATTTCCCTTGATGCCTTATTTTTAAAATAAATATGCAGGGCTTTTTTTCCATTGGTATTATCCAGCCTCCTATTGCAGCTGTTGCCAGGATGTTCCAAGCAGCCACACGGGGTGGATGTGAGAGGTCTCAATATCTGCAGATTGGTTACAATAACAATCTCTCTTGTCCCTCAGTTCAAACAATTTAAAATGTCATGTCAGGAATGGAAAGATATTAATCACTGCACAGCTAGAGAGAGTTCCTAGGAAGAAGACTGAGACTGTGGATTCAGCAGCCTGTTGAATGAGATGAGAACCTTTGCCTTGGACACTCAATTCAGCAGATGTGAAATCCTGTAAGTTCTGAGTGCAGGTTCATGGAGCTCAGCTTCTCTTCTGTTTCAAAGAGAAACACCATGTTATATGCAGGAGCATTGGCACATGGAGGGTGATACTTAGCTATTTTCAGATAATTGAAATGTAAAACTAAGCAAAATAGTTTCTTGTCATTGTGACAGAAGTAGCATTTTGTTTAAGCAGCATTTAATGATTATAACAGCAGGGACCAATGATTTTCTTTCATAATTAGCCCTATTAGACTGAAGACATGCATGTGGTTGACCTTGAAACAAGAATCAATATATTTTTTTCTTTTCTGTACGTTTTCCCTTTTTCATTTCTTTAATCATTTAACATTCCCTTTGATCAATATCTAATGTGATGTAATATCTAAGAAAGGATTGAATGCAGATGTTTAACATAAGTTGCATGTTCTTTCATTGTTCTGATGTATCAAATTACCAAACCTTGTAAGAGTGAACAAATGTTTATCCAAGTGTAATGCAGATTCATTATGGTGATGTTAGATTATGTTCTGAGGTAATGATTACATGGTCCATTGAGATGTGTTTATTCTTGATTTTTTTAGCTGACCTATTGTATAATTTTAGGCAAGTTATACCCTTACTCCCTGCCAGTCACTTTCTTACCATGTTTGTCCTGTCTTGTTTATGTAAATAGTAAGATATTTACAAAAGAGTGAGTCATTGACTGTATTTAATAGGATTTACCACAATATGTTCTGGTCTTGTTTGAATCTGCTTTGCATTAAATAATTACTTATAATCATGGCTCTTAATCCACTGCAGTCACCAATGGCACATTTTCTTTAGAGAATCTGTACATTAATCCTCTCTTATACTGATATTGTTGTAATGATATTAAAGTTGTAAGAGGTTGAACTGCAAAATTCAAATCTAGTGATTTAATAGCCTCAGAGAGCTTTGAGAATTATTTGGTTTAGTAAAAATCAGAGTAATGGGAATATCAGTTTGTGTGGTAACACTGGTCACCAGTAGCTCAGGTTGTCCTTCACTTCTCCCTTCAGTTTGAGGGCAGAAGTTTTAAGAACTTGCTGGATATTGCCCACCATTTTGTTTCCATAAGACCGAAATTCTGTTCTGAAGATTATTTCCCTTTTGCTCCCCTGCTTGCATTATTTAGTTAAATACAGGAGAGTATCAGCTTCATAAGAAGCTTCAAGTTTTTATGATATCATAGGAATGGCTGAGCTAAAATTGCAATTAAAGACTGAAGCCAGATGGAACACCATCAGTAAGACAGAGGTAATGTTGGAATAGGGAAATTTCTAAAGGAACTCAGAAATGAATAAAACAGCTCTTTGTCTTAAAAACTTGGATAACCTTGGAAAAAACGGTATTTTAGAAATACTTAGACTGGTCATAAAAACATTTACTTTTCTTTCTTCTCCCATGGAACATGAGAGGTACTAGTTAAAATATAAGGCCAGCTGGAGGAAGATTACAGCAGATTTCTTGAAGACACTAAAAAAAACCCGTTTTTCCCTTGTCCCTGAAAACCGGAATTGCTCATGTTTTGATACATACATATTCAGTAGCAAATAATGTTTGAATAATCACTTGGAAGAAAGGGGTGAAGAAGTCATGGAAGTGGTATTTGAAACTCTCTAGGAAGAGATTCCTTTTCCTAGTGGACAAGGATTTTTCTAGATTTGTTTACCAATTGTGCTTCAGCTGCATTTCCCCTTTTGCTCTTGATAGAACTTATTTCATAATCAGCATAATTTACAGTCAGGGCTATGTCTTGAGAGATCCCACATACATTTTAGCACTCCATATGTATATGAGAAATCCCATGATTGCCATAATGATAAATTATTAATTTAACTACTGACACAATAAGTATGACGTTTCAATGGAATATTTCAAGCATATTTCTAAGAGATGATACAATTCAAAAGAAAATTTGGCTCTTGTTAAAATATTTAACTGAAGTCACTTTTAGAACCAAAGTAGTTTGTGCATCTGTATTTGTGTGTACACAGCCACAGGGAAGGCAGGTTTTACAAAGGGAAGGTACAGAGATGAAAAACTGATTAGTTTTAAGAATCTCCCCCAGAATCACGCACATCGGTACACGCATATCGTACAGAACATGTACTTCTTGCAAAACCTGCCAGGCACAGAATGAAATCCCTTTTATGAGGACAGCTGGAGAGTTATGCAACTTCAGGAGGATTATGCAGATGTGTATATACGCTGTGAAGTTGCCTGATGGATTATGAGCCTGTGTAGGTTTGATTTAAAAAGAAAAACTACTTAATTCTCTTCTGTAGTGAATGGAATGTTTCCAGAGAGGGCCAGAAGCCTGGAATCTTCAGAACTGAGAGAGTCTCATGAATGCACAGGTCTAAACTGATGTCTTCAGTTTGACCAGCAATGAGAATTGACCAAGTTTAGGCAGGACCTGTCTTACTCTGTACTCCCTATAATGGAAATTACGTTCTCAGTCTCTACGGAACGTGCTCAAAGCTCAGTGTAGACAGACTAGTCGTAAATTAGCCCTATTGAAATCCTTTTGTAATATGCCACCCAATGAAGATGGTTATTTTACACAGTTTTATTGAACTGTAAAACATTAAGTAGACATGTTCTATCAACAATTGCATCAGTTGTAATTAGGAGGCAGATATAATTTTACCTTCTGTTTCACTGGAAGAGTTTGATCTTGTTTTTATTCAGGCATTGCCCTGGCAGAACTGAGTGCCACAATCTTTAACATTTGCAAACAGGAATGCTGGAAGCAAATATGCAAAGGGAAAGGCACAACTATTTCTGGTGGCTGAGGGCTCTGTCCACTCAACCACAACACGCCTTCAAGCTGGAGAAAGCTGCAGGGAGTCCTGCAGGTCCATCACGCTGTTTTCATAAATGCTTTGGAGAAATGAAAGGCCTTGCACTCATAAACACAGATCAGAAATTAGAGTTGTTTCTGCTTTTAAAGAACTCATCTTTGACATAGACAAGATACATGGACCACTTTTGAAGTTCAGCAACCCATGTACAGCAGCACCTAAAGAAGACAGAATCCAGAAGTTATTTTTTGGTGGAAGATGTTGTCAGGGAATGCAAAGCACATGCACTTTGATCGTTGATGCAGTATCCCTTATGTAGTATCACATTATTATTGTGAGCATAAAAACAGATCAATAAAATACTCCACTGCAGTTGGTTACCTATTCTGAAACTCAAGCAGCCCAAAACTCCCCAAACTGCCCCATGATGCCTGAGGAAATAAATTGTAGGGCATAATATTTAGTAGATACACTTCATGTTTTTTACCTGCTTCTGTGTTTAGGGATTCTTTGCTGCCCGAATATGAAATGCACCTTAAATAATTGCCCAAAGCTACAAGTTAGAAGCAGGGATGCTGTAAGCACAGCAGGCTGAAATTATCCAAAACCACGTTGTCAGTAGGTGATCCTGATTGTATTAACATCTACTTCACATGAGGGTCACAGCTCTCAGTTCAGTGAATTTACTCTTGATTTATATGTCTATAAAGGACAGGAACAATCATAAGATACTCCCTGTGATACTCTGAAATCAATACAAAGGACCAAAGAACAAGGAAGGCTGCTAACAAGCTTTCAGGTTACGGACTGAACGCTGCAGTCTACTTGTCAACCATTGGTTGAAAGTGGAGCAAAAGCCAGTTATAAATTTGCTAAACATAAGATATCCATTTGAAAGTGATTTTATTACATTTGTGAAATGAAGAAGGTCATTAGAAACATCAAGATTTTCCCATTGTTGCCTTGGGGCACTCAAATGCCTAATGTGTGATTTGCACTTACTGCACCAAGCCAGCTTTCTGCAGCTTTGAATTTTCAGGTGAAAATTATTTCTTATTATGCTTTCTGAATGTGTTACCTTAAATTTCCATTTCTGTGAGCTTGCTCTATTATTTCCACTAAACTGGACTTTCTGAAGCTGCAACAATTCTTTTTGTGTAACATACAGCAGGCTTACCCAAGTTAAAGCTCTTCACATTAGGCTAGACCCTGACATGTCATTTGAAGAATAAGCTGAAGAACAGCCAGAAACATTTGGTTGTTTTACTCCATGTGTTTCAATAATAGCCCTGGGCTTACTAGAGATTTTCCATGCTATTTTCCTTTGATGTTAGTGTGACACAATTTATAGTTCACTCTTAGGAGTGCCAGCTCACACTCAAGTAAGTTTTGTTCGGAGATTAAATAGAAGACAGAGATGGGATTCAATTCCTGCATGGTAAAGGTGAATAGAAATTATTCTATTCTTAGTCCTTGCCTCAGATTTTTCTTAGTGACAAATGATGCAAGTGGCTTGCTTTTAAATGTTCCTAAAGAATTCCTGCCCTCATTTCCTCATGTGAATGAGTGAAGGATTAGGTAGAGCTTCCATGTGCAGTGCCACATCATTTGGCAGGCTTGGAGACTGGAACTAGAGGAAGTGCAAAATTCACAATCTTAACATAACTCTCTTTTTGTAAGGTAGAAAATGCGCATTCCCAAAAGCTTCCCATTTCCCAACAGCCTGAGAATTGTTTTCCTTTATCCTTCAGGCACTGTGACTGTGACCTTCCCCCTGAGTTGGCAGTTCTCACTGAGTCAAATTCCATGAACCTTCTGAGCTTGTTTGACTTGAGGCTGCAGATATTCCATATTGGATAAGATCCCAGTAATCTGCTGTGCTTCTCCTTCTGTGTTACTTATATACTGAAACAGCAGCTACAGAAAGTCTATCATTTCTGTGACTGATGAAAAACCTCTTAAAATACAGGGTACTGGGTATCAGTAAGTTTTCCTTACACTAATTTGTAAGGCCTTTTCTGATGAAGCATGGTGGAGCATATGAATTCAGTATTTCTGCCACTGCTTAAAGCTTAAACTCATCTCTGAAGATGCAATTATTTACGGTTTTCTCCCTTTCGGCTTTATGGCTCCCAGCAAGCATGATTAAGGGGGAAAAAAAATAAAAAAAGCTAAGTTGCAAATGCACGGCATCTCTTGAGGAGATGGAGTAGGTGGTGAGAAGGGAATTAGCCTAAGACTTCTGTTGTTCAAGGATAAAATTATTCAGATAAACTGTTTGTAAATGTAAAGAATAAATACTATTTGAAAAGTGTGCCTACAAACAATAGATAAGGACTGCAGAAATGGTTTTTTAAAATATTATCCAACCTGTTAGGATTTTGGGATGGAAATCCTTATTTTTGTACTTGTTTCACTAAACTGATATATTGAATTTTGTACTTAAGGAGGTCACTTTCTTCACTGTCTTACTAACTCAATAGACCTCAATCTCAGCTGAGCCTTCTAGGCATTACTTTGATACAAATACACAAATAATGATTCTGAAACTGGAAAATCTCCTGGTCTATTTTAAATGGCTATTTGTTTTTAGTGAAGATATAAATTACTAAGATGTCCTATTACCAGAGTTGCAGCTGTGAGGCAGGCAACCAAAAAGTAAAATTTCTTTTATTTGAAGAGAGAATTGAATCTGAAGATCTTGGTAAGTCTTAATTTTCAAAATGTCTGTTTTAGGAATAATCTTGCATTTTGGTTGTGCTTGGAGTTATTAATAAATATTTCAGAGGCATTTGCTACTAATTATTAGGAATACTTTCGATTTGTTTCTTAATATATACACTTTATGTGTATTTTTAGTCACTAAAACAATGCTTAAACTGACCAAATGACTGATTAATATAAGCAGTGGGTGAATCAGTCAGAATGAGTGGTGTGGTTTTTCTGGAGAGTGAAGAAATCTGCATGGCTGAAATGCTTCTGAAATGATTTCTTTCTAGCAGAAAAATTTGTAAGTATGGTTGGTTGAAACTGCTCCATCAAAATTGTTTCTCAACAATAAGTTAGTATGTTGACTAGAAACATGTTTTTCCTCCAGAAATCTTTCTTCTGGAAGATGCTGATCCCTCTCTTTTTAAAAAGTCATGGTGCACAAAACCAATATATTTCGGGCAAACTTGCTAAATGTTTTTCAGGGAAAATTACATACGGCTAGATTTGCACTGGGAAAAAAATCCCAAACCCTTTTCTGGGGCCTAAATTTCGTTTATAGGTAAAGCTGACAGGGGAAGTGACAGATCTGAGGGCCATCAAACTTTATTCCAAGATCTTCCACAAATCTTAGTGACTTCCACAGAGCTTAGTGACTTGTCCCAATTTGTGGCATAATAAGATGTTCAATAAGGCCTGTCTTTCTGTGAGGCTGGAAGAGTGTTGATAGGCAGGATAGGAATGCTTTATTGTCACTGCCTGTGTACTCGATGTTTTTGAGATTTCTGACCTAGGAGAGTTATTTTGGCATCGGATTGACACGAACAATATGAGGAAGAGTAGAACAGTATTGAAAAAGTGTTTGGTTCATTCAGTTGCCTCTGTTCTCTCCCCTCAAAATAGGTGTCTCTTATACTGGAAAGGAACTGGTTAGTAGCAAATGAGAATTCTTCAAGAGGGAAATCAAATGTCCCAGTACTAATTAGTTGAAATTAGGATCATTCAAATATTTATATAGAGAAGGCAAGTATTCCGGGAACATGCTGGGATAAATCACATGGCTGGAATATTAATAGTGAGGCAATAAATCTGAACAGAAAGAATCAAGGTGAAAACATAGGGGAGGGTTTGTACTATTTATCAAAAGACAACTAGTTGGTAAATACAAATGGTCAGTGGAAGAAGTGTTAACAATGAAATTTTGCATTTTCTCTGTCAGATAATACATAAAGGGGAATTAAGATGGAACATCTACCATGGGCCACAAAATCAGGACAAAGGGACTGAACCAAATACTGAAGGTGGTGCAGGAAACTTGGATCCATCCCTGCAGTTCTGTTACTTCCTTCCCTGGGTCTGAGTGCAAACCTGTTTGTGCGGACAGTTCAGGTGCAAGGTCAGGCAGGAGCTCTGGCCCAGCACAGAAGGAATTTGAGCCTGTGCTATCAGTGAGCACAGACCTGAGCTGGTCTCTGTGTGAGCAGCATCTTACAGATTAACCTCTTGGCCTGAGTGAATTGCAGGCAGCAGGACCTTTGTACTGTCCCAGGCTGCAGGTGTCCCAGCAGTTACACACAGAACAGGGCTGGGAAGAATTCAGGCTGCTCTCTTCTCTCTTGGAAGAATGGACACTTGAATCTTCAACAGCTGAAGTGAGAGCCAAGTCCCATCATCCAACAGTGACAGGCTTCAAACTGTAAAACTGCCCAAGTTTTTCTAATTAAAGCCCCTGAAATTCTGGGCTATGTCCTATGCTGCTCCTGGCTCAGCAGAATTACCAAATCTCCTGAGGAGCCTGGGCACACTCAGAAATCTCAGGATGAACAGAGGAGATGCCCTGCTTTTACACCTTCAGTCAGTAGTGTTCTGTTGAAGGCAGGATTTTCTTAGTTAAAGATGTCAATATCTTCTGTAATATTACCTGATTTCTTTCTCCAAGAATCTAAGGGACTGGCCTGGGTGCTACTGCTTTAATTTGGTTCATTTTCACTTCACTTATCTTAGAATATTTCTCTGGCACTTTCTTAAAAAAGAAGTGGAAGTGAAATTATTAGCAAGAGCTGAATAATTTGATAATTTATTAATAGTTCCATTGGTCTATTTTTTGTGTGATAGATTGTTTTGTTACCCTGCTAAAGTAAAGGAGGGGGGAAGGTAGGAGTGTTCCAATTTTAATTACTGCTCTTTAGCTTGCACTGCTTCAAAATCAGCATTAAATACACGCTTTTTTTCCTAGGTAGTACATCATAGTGCCACATAATGGCAAAAGGGTTCAAACAATATGAAGCCTGGAAATGTCAAGTGTGAAGGAAATGAACTGGCACACTGTTTTAATTTTTCTTCCTTTTTATTAAGCTTGATAACACTGCATAGCCACAATTTGTGCATGGCAGTCAAGGGTGAGAGCAAAGACAATCATCTGCATGAGAAACACAAACAAAACACAGTCCTTGTGCAGACAGGTACCATATTCCCCACCAGGAGGTCAGGAATGAGAATTCCCCTTTTGAGGAACCTCTCACCTCAGAGCTTGGACTGCTTTGAGCCACAAGCAGACTCAAAGTTACCTGCTTAGGTGTTGCTGTGCCCTTTGCAGAAGGCACAGTGTTGCAGTCCAGCATCTCCCCTCAAAGCCCCACTAATAAGAGGAAAAGAGTAATTTTCCCTTGAAAACAGCAAGAGATCTTAGAAATTCCAGATACAGTAAATTTCTCATTGCAACATGCAGTTATATGTGTTTAAAACCCCTTCAGAGCAGTACTGGTGATTAAGCTTAGGATCAATTCATTTTCCTAAGCAAAATTAAATGTTGTGAGAACATCTCCAAGGGAAGGTCTGGCTGCAGTTTATGCAGATGTACCCTAGCTGGAACAGGAACAGACAGCACAAACTTGGTGTGGATTAGAAAATCTGTAAATCCAGTAAATACTCAACAGTCTGTGCTGGGCCCCCTATCAGTTCAGTTACAGGGCTGGTCATACCTCTGCTGGCTTGTTTGAAACTAATTCAGGTATTTCAGCTGCTAGAACACCTTTCCTTCAGTGCGGGCATTCATCCAGGACACACAGAGCACCATTTTCTCCTTTCTGTATGCCTGTATCCAGTGAAGGCAAACATCTGTGTGACTGTAGTCATGGTTGGCAGAGCACAGCCATACTCTCAGACTGAACTATCCAAGCACAGTTGCAGTATCTAGTCCTTCTCCCTTCATTCCAGTGAAATAAATATGGTGTGACTTCATTCACACCAATTAATTTAGAGGGTTGTGCACTATAATTAATGCAGCAGTCCATACATTCCACACTGACTTTTTTGTAGTTGATTCTAAAATATATAGAAGCATTGTTCTGGAGACAGCCATTGCAATGCCCCACTGAGGAAACCCAGGCCACAACCTCATCTGTCTGTGACAAGAATCTCAGTTTAGAAAATGCAGAATTAATTTTGAGGAGGATATTTCCCTGAATTTCTCTGCTACAGTGGTGTAATGGCAGGGACGTAAGGACCCTTCTTGAATTTCACTCCTCTGGGCTCTGTGGTGGTTGGCACGCTTTGGATCACCTCCTCAGGGTCAAACACGCAGCCATTTTTCCTGTGGAAGGATAAAGGGCCCATGGCTGTGCCATGCTGTGCCAACATTAGTTGGTCTAAATCTCACTGAGAATCTACTGCAGAAAATCTTGGCTCTGCTGAAATCAATGGCAAAACTCTCACTGGCTTCAGTGGGGATCAGGATTTGTTCCAGTGAGTGCAGTGGAAGCACAGTTTTTACCAGCTGCAGATCTGGCTCCATTGTTTGACACTGGTTCTCAGTTTTTTGCCTTTTTTTGGTGGGTGGTTTTTTTTTTTTTTTTTTTTTTTTTTTCTTTTTTTTTAAATTTTAAAGGAGGTTGTAAAACAGTCCCCCCAAGCCCTGGAGCCCATGCAGCTTTTGTCTCCGTGTGATAAGGTAACAACATGTGCACATAGAACTTGGTTTCTCTATAGAAATAAACTGCACGAAGGCAGTTACTGATTCTTTTTGTTTACATCATTACTCTGCAGTACAGCTGTTATCCATATTAAAGCATATTTTCTAACCTCCAGTATTTTTAAGAGTAAAAATCCATCTTAATTAGTAGAACTAATGGCAGGGTTGTTTTGTATTTGTATAATCTACTCTGTCTCTTTTCTTTTTTTTTTTGATGAATCATATACAAATAAGAACTTTGATTTCAAATGTAGAGGGCCAACCCCTCTCCCTTTCAAGTTTATGTGCAGAAGTTATTTCAATTTGAGCAGGATGGGATGGATGAAACATAAAAAAGCCACATCATCAGCTTAAAATACAAGTCCAATAAAAATGAAGTTGGAACTTTACCAGCTGTGTCCTGATGAAAGCATATGAGATTTTAAGTAAGAGAAGCTGCTCAATATGGACCCAAACCCAAACCAAACCAAAAAAAAAAAAAAAAAAAAAAAGCAAACATAAACCAAAAGGAAGAACTGGGAGAAGCCTGGTGCACACATAGGGGTCATTTGAAAAGACAAGAAAAGGGATGTTTGAATGTAATGTAAAAGTAGATCTACCTCATCATTCAGAATAATCTTTCCCTTTTTATCCTTAACCTAAAAAATGAGAAAGCCACACCACAACATCAAAACAAGCAAGCAGAAGTCCTAACTGATGAGGGTTGGGGTCCAAACCTCTTCATGGGCAGGGAGCCGGACTGGCTTGCTGTTATTTTTCTTCTATACCCTTCATTTGTATCCATAATACAGGGGTGGAAGGTAATAGCTGGACCCTTAGTCATAAAGGAGCAAGAATAGTCAAGGATACCCAGGAAAATTCCTTGGCAGAAGACCAGCTTCCTGCAGGAAGCCACTGCCTGCAGCTTTCCAGAGAGGTCTAACACATGCAGATCCAGCGAGAATCAGCCTGGGGTAGGTAGGGCTGTGGGCTGGCAGGGCCAGCAGGAGCACAGGAAGGGCTAATAGGATTCTGCAAGGTTAAAGAGTAAAGTGGTGAAAACAGCAGATGATCCCAGTAATGTAAAAGCTGAGTAAATATATACATTATTTGAAGAGAATAAGCAGTATGGCATTTATCCTGGCCATATGGAAACAAATATAACTTGTTTTTTTACCATAAAGGCCACTATTGATTATTTAATTATTTAAAAATCCTTCTTCTACATTGTATTTATAGTATTCCTAAAGACTTCCAGGGTCTATCTCTCCAATTGCAGATAAATAATATAAGATTGCAGGAAGCAATTTCAGTCTTATTAGCAAATAGTCCAAATAGTTTTTCCTGTGAAATGGCTGCTTAGAGTAATTTATTGGATCAGATGAAGATCTCTGACCGTGATTTACCTCTGCGGGTGGCACTTTTTCCATTTGGGTCCCTGCTGTCAACTGGAAACCAAGACTGCAACACAACTCACGCCGAGGTGCCTTAAGTTTGTCAGCCTCGTCTGGCTCTGGTCGTTTCCATATGGATGCACAGCCGGGACGGCGCAGCCCGCGGCTCCGGGTAGCGGGACGCTGCCCCAGCTCCCGGGGGCACCCGAGCCCGGCGCGGGGCGTTTCTTTTCGCCTCCCCACGCGTTCTGCNCCTGCGGCGCCCCGGGGACAGAGGTAGGTCTCCGCCGAGACGCCTTCGGGGCTGCTCGCCCTGCCCCGCCGCCTCCGGCCGGT